>CM060955.1:30318328-30353328 GCA_030765055.1 Mantis religiosa
TCTCTCCTCTCTCTCTCTCTCTCTCTCTCTCTCTCTCTCTCTCTCTCTCTCTCTCTGTCTCTCTGTCTGTCTCTGTCTCTCTGTCTGTCTCTGTCTCTCTGTCTGTCTCTGTCTCTCTGTCTGTCTCTGTCTCTCTGTCTGTCTCTGTCTCTCTGTCTGTCTCTGTCTCTCTGTCTCTCTGTCTGTCTCTGTCTCTCTGTCTGTCTCTGTCTCTCTGTCTCTCTCTCTCTGTCTCTCTCTCTCCTTTCCCTTTGCCTTGTAATGCACATATTTCCATTTCCTTTACGTCTTGGTGATATCTTCCACCAGCTCCTCGCTGATACAGCCGAGATCTTCTGGATAAAGGTCCAAATGAAATGCTGGAAATGTACTTTTACACTCATATTGCAGCCCAGGTCTATAAATTTCCCAAGCATATCTTCTGCATTACCTTTATAATTTGACTCCTTATAGTTTCCCATAAAGTTTTCTATGCCACCCTTAAAACTAACCCATGCCTGTTTTTCATTATCTGTCACCGTTTCTTCAAATGAGGTATCAGAAACCAACTTCCTAATTTACGGCCCAACAAGTATTCCCTTTAATTTTAGCATTAAGTATGCGAGGGAACATCTTGCTGATTTATTTGTAACAATTATCATTCTTATTTAAATCCTTGGCAAATTGCTTCATTAAGCCTAATTTTAATTGTAAAGGGTAAGAGAAGCTAACATATTTCATTCCTGGTACGAGACTAACTCTACTTCCTACTTTTTCTTATCCAGTGCTCCAATTGGCCTCTACTATCCCATTCACAAATAAACCATGGCATTTTAGTATACCTAGTATGACCTAGTAGCATGCCAATAACTTTAAATCTCCACATACCTGCCATTTATGTTCTGCATATTTGACATTTTCTAGAAGTAATTTTAGGTTATGTGTTTCATATATATCCATTATACAACAGTACACCTTTCAGACTAACTTTAGAGGGATCTATCTAAAGTCTCCATTCACCTAGAAGGTATTCAGCAGTTCCCAAGGCAATCGCTAAACCAGGGATTTTGTGACAATATGTCGGATTGCCTTCCTGAGAGACATATAGTAGAAATTCCTCTTCACGGTGTCTGTACCAAGAAAATAACGTTACAGAGGAAGTCATTATTTTAGTCTAGACCCCAATAACTCAGCAAAATCCTTAGGAAGATTCAAGCCTCAAACCAAACCAAGTTCTTACTGTGATACAAATAATTTATGTGTGCACACAATTCCACGTTGTGGACGCCAATTTGAAGCAATAATTTAATGGCGGGCAAATAAGTCGGCGAGCAATGAGGTTTCTCTCAGGGTATGCGTGGATGTGTGAGAAGGAGATTTTAATAACACTGGAATGCCCGTCTCCAAATTATTTATTCACTGCTTCTTTTAAAACATCGAAATGAAAGTTGTCGACCAAGGGTTACCAATCTCTGTTTAGAGTTACTGACTGCCGAATGTTTATTGCTCGATAAACTTTATTCGTTCCTCACGTATATATGAACCGACAATTATCAAACACAGAACAGGTTGACCGCCCTAATAGGCTTCACGCCTCGGACTGCTCTCATCGGCCTGACGCTGAAGACTGTTTGAATGACCACAGGTGTGTGTGTGTGTGTGGTGTGTGGTGTGTGGGTGTGTGGTGTGTGTGGTGTGTGTGGTGTGTGTGTGTGTGGTGTGTGTGTGTGTGTGTGTGTGTGGTGGTGTGTGTGTGCGCGCGTGCGTGTGCGCGCGTGCGTGTGCGCGCGTGCGTGTGTGTGTGTAACTTTCACTCTCAGGAAACTCCTTTTCAACCAAAATCCCTTTGTGGCTGTGAGCCCCTTTAGAAATTTTCTAAGGACACTGCTTCTTACATTGCTTTTGTTATAACACTTTCCCCCAACTCAAGTGACCTTGCCCTTGTCGTAACAAAGAACCAACATTCCTTTGACATCCATCATGATTGTTTACTTCTGGCGAACCTTAATTTCGGTATCAACTGTGTAAAATTGTGCGATTGCTGTTAATGAAAATATTGCTGTTGGACTATATCAGAATAATTGCTGCTGTTTTGAAAACTTTCTTCAGAATCGTATGACGATTCCTTTCCAAATTCTTCTAACGGAGAATACACATGAGGATCAGGACCATGTGGTATGGGACTTTTTGCTGGAAAATTTTAATAAGCGATTCCTTTCATATTCTTTGTGTTGTAGTCTGTAACATCACACAAACATGGCAGTGATGCGCAAGGTTTCGAGATTCATGTCAGAAAATAGAAATAGCAAAGGGTATACTAACTTGTCCTTGACACATTTCCTACTTTCTCTGCGTAAGTATGACATACTTTAGGTGCCCATTTTTATCATGATCGCCAGACATCATATGAAAATAGGCATTGTAGGGCCTTTATAAGGAAAGTGTAATATTTTGATCTCTTTTGAATAACATTGATACAGATAGGGCAAAATATATCAGAGCAGAGTTATGTTTATACTTCCTAGAAGATACGAGGGTGGGTCAAAAGTATACCCCCTATTTTCCCCCCTTAAATAAGTAAGTTATGTGAAAACTTTGAATTTGGTGCAATTCCTCAACCCATCTTCTCCAATCCCCTGCAGTAGTAACTTCCTAAAGTCAACAGGTGACAGCACTGCATCCTCTTGCAAAATGGCTGACATCGACATTCGTATTAGACAGCGTTCTGTGACTGAATTTTTGACTACGGAAGTTGAAACGCCAATTCGCATTCACGAAAGGGGAATGGTGATGCAACGGTGGATGTCAGCACTGTTAGACGATGGGTTCTTCGCTGTAATGAAGCTGAAGGGCAAACACCATTGGCAGATGAAAAGCGAAGCGTCAGGTCTGTGACTGCAGTGACTCCATGCAACATTCAGCAAGTCGATGACATTCGTGGTGATCGCGGGTAACAGGTGAATTGTGTCGCATTACCTCCCTCAGTAAAGGCAATGTGATAATTATTCAACAACTGGGTTACTCAAAAGTTTGTTCACGTTGTGTACCAAGAATGTTAACCGCCCAAAACAAAGAAACAAGGAAAACAATAGCCTCCGAACACTTGCAGCGTTTCAATTTGGAGGGAGAGGAGTTTCTGGAAGAAATTGTTACTGGAGACGAAACGCGGGTCCATTTGTTTAACTTGAATCAAAGAGGCAGTCAATGGAATGGCATCACAAAACGTTGCCGAAGGAAAAAAGAAATTAAAAACTCAATGGTCGGCAGGGAAAGTTATGGCGACAGTGTTTTGGGATGCACAGGGTGTGCTTATGATTGATTTTTTGGAGCACGGATGCACAATAAATTCTGTCCAATACGTCAGGACTCTCAAAAATCTGAAAGCACGTCTTAGAGAGTTCGCCCAACAAAATCTATGGCGGATGTTCTTTTGCATGATAATGCAAGACCACACACCAGCCGTTACACCACTGCAAAAATTGAGAAATTGGGATGGCACGTTTTACTTCAGTCCCCATACAGCACTGACCTGGCACCATCAGACTTCCATCTGTTCGGGCCACTAAAGGAAGCTCATCTTGGGATTCATTTTGAAGATGAGGAGGCTGTGAAAACGTCCGTGCGTCAGTGGCTTAGGAAGCAAGACCGTGTGTTTTACCGCAGTGGGATACATGCCCTAGTTAAAAGATGGACCAAAACTGTGGAAAAGGACGGAGATTAAATTTAATAGTGACAAATTAATCGTCAATGTTGTAGTTTTCAAGTTATGTAAATCGGATTCAATTTTCTTGGCAATTAAAAGAGAAAGAAAATAGGAGGCATTACCTTTTGACCCACCCTCGTATATTGCTTCATATGACGAATATTTTATATACAACTACCACTCCCATAAATGGATCCTCACTCTTTGAAAATAAATTAGACTGAACTAAATGTATAGGATTGAAGTTAGAATACATTTCAAAGAAATGTATTAGTATTTTCTGAGTGCCATACAATACTTATACGCAGAACTACATTAGGACATTTAAGTATAGCTGCTAATTGTAAAAAATAGGTTAAGTGGTGGAAAAAATAACTACAGTTTTGGATTCAGCACATCACATGTAGTAAACATATTTTGGAGGAAACACCAGAATCATGCATATCAATGTAATCATTAATTACTCTTAAATTATGTCCAGGGACACAACAGTGACACGAATGAAAAGGGGCAGTGAAACCGACAACAGTATTAAAGGTGGTCGCGACGACTCTGTGCCTCACCAAGTCTTACTGTTCGTTTAACCCAGGTATGGGACGGTTCATATTTTCCTCTGCTGAAGCAATTGTGAACACTTCAGCTAGAAGGTAGCTGTGGAAACATGTTAAGGAAAGTGGTTTCAAGGTGTCCATTTTGTGTTGGTATTTCTGAGAGTCAAAAAAGCAGCTGGAACTAAAGCCAAACTACGGAAATTTTGCATAGTTTTGCAATGTGTTACCAAAGATAAGGTTTTACAGAATTATTATATTTGAGTATTAGTATGTACTTGGTTCTAGAAAGAAATATTTCCTAAATCACTATGACTAATACTGAACTTCCTATCGTATAATATGCTGACAATGGGGTCATGATAAGTTTGGTGTCCCACATATGGGACGCTAGGCACATATGGAAAATTTTATGTAGTAGGCATAGTAAGGGAAAGGGACGTTACTATTTTCAGAATTCGGATATTCAATATTTAATATATTATAAATATGATTATTTAATTATATATTAATTATAAATTTAGTTATATTATTTCGGGGGTTAAGTGTAGCTGAAATGCTTTCCATTTTTGAGAAAGATGATTTGGATACATACAATGAAATTGACATCCTGCTACAACCTCCTGAAAATGCTTGTGGAAGTGTTACCGATGAATATTCTGGTGAAGACATGAACATCAACAATCTGCCCGGAAGTGTGCTTCGGCCTGAGGCAAAAATACATACGACTAGCCACTCTGCAGAAACTGAAGGAACTTCTGAGCCTAAATCCAAGAAAAATGTGGTGGAAAACTGGACCATTTAGAGTTTTGTAGAAGAATTGCAACAGCAATACTCTGCAGACATGGAGCTCCCAAAACAAGCTGCTGGTAAACCACCAAAGTATGAGAATGTGGTCTCCAGATATGATCGCACTGATCATATTGTAGCACCAGAGAAGAACAGAACACGTTCTCGACTGTGCCACATGAAGACTCCAACCATAAGCAATAAATGTGAAATGGGTCTGCATGTGAAATATTTTCTTGCATACCACACCAAAGCATAATAGCATTATTGAAAATATTTTTAAATTTTCTTTTTGTGTATGAAAAATAGCTCTAATTTGTGTTCAAGTTGATTTCTACAAACCCTAATTCTATATCTTTAATGGCAGTAGATTACCTGCCTACTTAAATGTTACCCTTCGTTCTAGTATACAGTACACAGCGTCCTCCCTTGAAGCAGTCACTATCCCTACCTACCCTTGTTCATAACGTTCCACATATGCGACACTTGATTATTCATAGACAACAGTATGTTGGGCAGAAAAACCTGTCAAAATAAACAAAACTAACTTACAACACAATACGTAGGAATTGAAGAAAAATTTAAGGTGAAACTCATTTCAGGCGTATCTGGGTTAAGTACGTAATAAACTTTATTTTCAGTACTATTGGAACTCCAAAAGCGAAACATTTTATATGGATAAATGGCAAATATAAAGTTATTTTCAAACTTTTAAAAATAGCTAAACTTTCCACTGCAATCTTTTGGTGCAACTTAATCTCAGTAGCAAAATGAAAGAAATATAAAGATATGAAAAATAAGAACTGAAGCTTTCCTGGCAACGAATATGCCCAAGATATTCTCGGGAAACATAACCTTTGATAACCATAGAGCCAACTTTCGGGAGACGACCATCTTGGTAAAATGCAACAGTTACTGGGAGTGGAGAGTTAAGGAGGCTTTGGCCATTTCCTCCGAGAGGAGCACGCTTAATCGGGATGCTGTATTTCAGTTCAGCACATCTTAAAAGCTGGCCTTAAAATGGAAATCCGTCAACTTAAGCACGGATCTATACAGCTTGATCATCGAATTAAGTAGCTACGTTTCTTGACCCAATTAGTTTTCTACACTCACGCCATCTCCTGACCTGGCATTTAATTTACTGCAAACAGTCTTGTTCAATGATACGAGTTTTGGTAGTGCTTTATCTTTTTTGATTTTATATCTATTTAGTGGTTATAGCCTTTAATAAATATCCTGATGATGGGAGAGATGTACGCTTCCGAAACGTCGATTTCTAATCGTCTTTCCACCTGGCTTGTTTCCCGAGAATATCTTGAACATAGAGATATTATGTAGGGTAACGAGGTCAATAACACCGTCAACGTTTATTGAATGGTAGGTGTTTAAGGAGGGCGTGTGTGTAAAACATCGGAGAGAATTTAGAGACGTTTGATAAATTGTACAGACGTGGACAGAAGGAGAGATGTCTTAAACCTAAAGTTTTCAGCGTTCTACATAACATAGCGCCTTGTTTATACCATACTTAATGTAATTGTATAGCGTTTTAGCAAATGGTACATTACTAACTAATCTGTTTCATATAACCTTGCCCCGCTAACATGTATCACTCTGCGTGCAACTACCTTCCCCTTCATCCTAATTGGCTAATGCTTTCGCGGCATAGGTCATAGGCGGTGCCTTCCTGTCACTTTTAAACCTGCAGTAAACGTCAATTGTCAGCAAGATGGATAAAATCATACAAATAAGAATATGAACGCATGCAAAAATAATGAAGTTTATAATGAAACTGAGCAAGTTGAAACTGAATGAATGAGCAATGAAAATGAAACAAGTTGTTAATTGAAGGACTTCGGCCTTTTCCACTGGGATTTTTTTTAAACCAGCACACATACCTTGCAAAAATGCTTGTTTCAGTCTTAAAAGTCGTGTCACGCATACTTGTGTGTTCCTCATTTACCCAAGTCTCGTCAACGTAGTATATTTTGCGATTTGTACCCCGGTACCGTCTGATTGTCCTTAACGTCTTCGCCACACAGTAATATCGCCCCTGGAGTGGTAAGTTTTCCTGTTGTCTCAATTTCATGTCGCGATGTTCTTACGCATCTAACACACCTGTAAGTTCAGAGCACAGCTGTTCAACTTCTCTCACTGACAAAGACGGATTCTTCTGTGAGTGCATTAAACACATGCACCACAATTCTTTTTTCGCCGCTTTGTAAAGGTTTACTCTTGCGATGCTTCCGCGAAAAACTGCCGGTAGACTGTCTTTACACATAATAAGTACACGTGCAATAAACGATCAATAAAATAATTTAGCTCTCGCACTCGGCACAACACACCTTCGAATGGCGATATATGACTAATCCAGTTCAAAGCAGGTAGTGATAAAAGCCAGATAAACAAATATGGCACCAGTACCACTGAAGCACGTGCCGTGTGAAAGACGGGCTGAGAGCAAAGGAACCTCCTCTTTACTTCGCTTAAGAATTAACATGCATTTCAAATAAGTCAACTCTGTTGCGTAATATATTTAATTCAAACAGTTACGAAAATATAAATTTGACAATTCTCTTCTAACAAAGATATATCACCATGTTAAATAACGAACTAATTTTTACCGCACAACAGTCTATACTGCAATAGCAGCCAATGAGAGGTGATAAGGTCACGTGACCGTTAAGAGATACGGGGCAAGCCTATGTGAAACAAGGATTAGACATACCATCTTCCACTTGCTTTCTTTCAGCGCTGCGACAAGGCGCGGCTTAGTTCTGTGGTTAAGATCGTTGCTTTGCTTCTTGCAGTAATAAACAGTTTTTGTCTTCTACAACAATGTCTAATCAGCAAATGACAGCTAGTTATTTTCGATATATTGCATTTAATAGCGGCGAAGTTAATGCAATGGTCATGATAATGACTAAGGAGTTAACTGCATTATATTACGCACGAAATCACGAAAAGTGAGTAAGGTACGCAAATGAATCACAAGGGGCTTGAGTCGTACCACGAATGCCCATGGAACGCTTACTGAAAGACAGGCTCAAGGAAGTCTCCTGGCATTAGTTTTATGCTCATGAAGTTAGTCTGTATTCGAGCCCTTGGACCTTGCAGAGGTGTGCAAAATTATGGGGGGAAATGTTTGAGCGCTACTGGTACTGGTGCATACTGATCATAACTGTCCTAGCAAAGGGGAACCCTTCCTAAACTACTTCCGAGATTAAGGCATATTCACAATTCTCTGGATGAGTTTTAACAGCTCCGCAACGTGTAAATGATACAGGACTGTTTGAACACATGCCAGCTAAATGGTAACAGGCAGATTGAAAAATTCAATGTCATAACCGGGATTTGAACCACGGATCTTCTGGTCTCCGTCCAGCCACTCTAACCATTGAGCTACTATAGCCAACGTGCCGATATGACATTAAATTCTCCAACTGACTCGTATTTTTCCCGGTAAACCACTAGGAGTTCTCAAACACATGAGACAACTACCTTAATGGCGACTTACAACATGTAAGTACTTTAAAGCCTGGGCTTTGTAGTTAACCACTGTTTAGGTCAATTAATTAAATTAAGGTAGTTGTCTCATGTTTATGAGAACTCCTAGTGGTTTACCGGGAAAAATACGAGTCAGTTGGAGAATTTAATGTCATATCGGCACGTTGGCTATAGTAGCTCAATGGTTAGAGCGGCTGAACGGAGACCAGAAGATCCGTGGTTCAAATCCCGGCTATGGCACTGAATTTTTCAGTCTGACTCTACGTTTCCACAATTTAGCCTACATACGGCCAGTGTGAAAGAACAATTAATTTTCCATCTTAACAGCTATCACAGATTCTTTCGTCTCATGCTTACAGAGGAAACTGCCAACAGCGACTTGTATAACATAATTCTAGGTGAGGCATCATTTTCTTCCCGCCTAAAAAAATGGTGATTGTCAACGTCGAAATGGTCTCGATATGATGACTTCACAAGTTGGTTGTGATCTGTATTTTGTTGTTGCTGAATATCAAGGGGTGGTCTAGGTGTGTTGTGGAAAATTTACAGTACACTGAACTGCGTTAATACACGCTGACAATCGAGAGTATTTGTTCCTTCTGTGAAATATTAGAGTGGTCGACTGGCCTCCTTGTTCATCAGATTTTAAATTGAAAAAAAAATGGGATGAAGTGTACAGGGAGTTAGGATATAGTAGTTTCTCTTCCTAGTTTCTGTAAATACAACTTCATCCATGCCCGGAAGACAGAAAACAAGAGGATTCATACAACCGATATTAATTATGTTTTACTCTAAACTTTTATCTTTTGAGTTATTTGAAACGAGTTTTAGTAGTATAATATTTTTGTGCATAGAGACGCCTAAAGTCGTTATAGTGATCTAGAGATAACATTCCAGCCTCTTATTTCCAACGTCGCGAGGTCATACTTTGAGGGCTAAGGATTCCTTTTAGGCCTAAGAATCCTTAGCATGTCTTCCTTCGGGAGGGAACTACAGCTGGTGTCCCGTGTCGTAGATTTAGGCACGTAAAGGAACTTCAAGCATAAAGAAGCCTTTCACGCCCAACATAGAATGGAATCTGAGAACCACAATTTAAATAGCGTCCACAAGCTTAAAAAATGTATTGTAAAACTGTCTTAGAGATTATAACAGGCTTGGAACGGTGAAGAAACAAACACAAGTCAACAAACTTTAAAAAAATATTTGTTTATATTAGATAGTATAAAATTATATACAAGGGCTTAAAATGCTTTTTCTTGAATCCGCCAAACATATGAACACAAATTAAGCAGGATTATAATAGTTGCAAAGTGAAAATAAATAACTTTACACCACAAACACTTGTTTTGTTCACCACGTAATACATTACTGGAAACATTTTTAAACTACAGCAGTACAAATGTACCTAAAATAAACAATTTAATCATGAAATCATTTTAAACAATAATGTTCGCAGTTCATTCGATTCGAATTCGCTGAAAGCTCATAGCCTATTTACTTTTCCACACATGTATGCCGAATGCTTTTGCAAATCGCTCTAATACCCGATCTTATTAAAGTTGTGAGTTTGTGTACATAAGGTGCTCTATAATGGGAAGAAGACGATCGTGGTGGGATTCCTTTTCAGTGCTAAAAATTTAACTTTGTGAGCCCTGGACAACTAAAACTGTGCAAGAAAATTCAGAATAATGGGTTAGCTTTACATTTTTCAGAGGAAGTTTCATGTACAAGGGATTATTAAAATGCTTCGCATTTCCGCCATATCTTTAGCCTACCTGATACTAAACTTTGTAAGCTGTATTTTAAAGAGTTTGCAAAAAGAACCACAAAAAGGTAGCTAGAGCAGCTCTCGAGAATTACTCCATTGATCAAGAGGGAATTGTGAGGTCTGAGACGAGTACAGACAAAGGTAGGTTATTAAACTACTGAGGTTGAATTAGGTTTTGGAATTTAAAATTTCTCTGTAAACTCAGCCAGGCTTTCACAAAATTCTATCCCCGTCTGGATCATGTTTGTTTCCCCGAACAAGAAATACTGGTTTCTAGAGGTGAAACAAAATTGAGAGCCTTTGATACAGTCTAGTGTCATTAAACCCACAAACCTTTACGAACCCTTGTACACAACTTCTTGTTAACCTTATAATGACTTGTAGCAGTAAGAATCCCACTCTAAAATCTTCATCTGTAGTTCAATCTAAAATGAGTCCTTTCAAAGCGAGCGAAGGTTGCGATAAAACAGAAGGGGAACGTTGTCTCTGCAGTGAAGAGAACGGGAGCTTATCATAAGGAAGGACGCGGCGTGTTTATATCAGTAGTGCTATTGCTCGACGTCGATGTCGTCGTAGTCGTCGGTGTGGAGGAGGGAGAGAGTTCGGACTCGGATTTGCGACTGTCTCTAGCTTGACGTCGCAACTTCTTCTCTCGCGCCTTCTCCCGACCTGCCCTCCAGAACTCCTCAAACTTGGCGTTTAGGTCTTGCTCCGATTTGCTAGATCCCGCTCCGGTACTGCTGCTACGAACACCCTCTGTCGGTGACGTCTCCTCCAGGTTCTCCTCGTCCACCTCCTGTAACATGCACCACAGTCAATGTTAGGAAAGTATAGATTCATTTAATTCAACATCTAAGCTGTAATTGTATTATGAAGAGAAAAAATTATTCTTAAACATGAATATGGTAATCTCGAAACCAACTAAGCATATTCTTTCACTATTTGAAAGTTCTTTTCATTGCGATGGAAATCAATTTTTAACATTTAATTTCAATCCATTTGTTATGAAGATTAAAAAAAAATTAGAGCCTTCATTGACAACGCCATGGAGTAAAAGATAAAATTATGCTTCTAAAACCAGAATCATAGTTGTCGCTTTCAGAGAAGACACGTAAAACAAAAGCCTGTTACAATTCCTCCCAAGCAATTTATACATAGATGGCATTGGTTTAACACTTATGTGAAGAAATGATTAATTTCCGTCGATTAACTGTCTTAATGCTCCTTGCATGACCACGAGAAAAAACGTGTAGAGTTAAAACTTGAAAAATGGTTTGAACAAGTAATTTGACTTGGAAAAGATTAACCCTACACTTATATTTTGCTTGACTTATTGCGTTTTTTGTCTTCGCCGTGGCGTAGCGGGTAAGGCAGCATGCCTTATTCCCTGACTACGGAAAGCGGCCCGGGTTCGATCCCAACCATGGGGTGCGGATTTTAAGTCCCAGGTATAGGGTCGGTGCCCACTCAGCATCGCTAGGTAAGCGGTCCTGGTCACGGAAACAAACATTCCGGCTGGGGGATGCCGAGATGCTGACCACATCTCCCCGTATCGCTTGGATGATCGTCCAGCTCTGCCGTGCGTAAGTGGGCCTGAGGCCGGCAGTCGGATTGGTAGGCCTTGGCCCTCTAAGGGCTGTCGCGCCATGGGTTATTACTGCTTTCTTTATTTAATCTATAATTTCTATATGATAAATTTTGTCCATTGCGGTTTCCCATTTATACTAAAGTCATTCAAGATATGCCCATTTTGTCATTCAAATATCGCAAAGTTACTACAGCCATTTTAAGAAAAACTGACAATAACGAAATCTTTTGCATATAAAGTTTAGTTTGGCATGGAGAAATAGTGTAAACCTTTTGATCACATACTTGAAAGACGCTGAGTTTAATTATTTAATTTATTACGTATATGATATACTTTGAGTTATGTTATTCTCTATCCATCTCTTTCTTTGGATTCAGCGAGTCTAAAATAGGTCTATGGTGAAATTTCGGCGTCGAATTTTTAGTGAGAACATTTTCTAGAAGTTCTACCAGGAGCACTTTTTTTATAAACTAACTTGAAATTTGTGGTTTAAAACTTAAACAAGAAAGCTCAAACTTATACACGAAGCTTTCACAACATAATTATGTATACATAAACAAATTACTCGGGAAATTACTTTGGATAGCTCTTCTGGGGTTACAAACAGCAGCGCAAAACGTCAAATGCAACAAAAGTAACAGCTTGGTTTACGACAGCAATTTGGCCAATACTAACATGTATTAAACTTTAAACCAAGGGTAAGGGGGGATGTGACGCCGTCCTCTCCGCAGCCGTATGACGCGTGTCCCACTATAAGTGGTAATGCGTAAACCTTTTGACCCTGCTTCACTTAGGATAGAGTTATAGACAGAGGTTCAGGTTTGCGAGATCGGCAAACAGTGAACAGACTCAGTGATGCTCCTTTAACCATATAAGCTCTAGTATGATCACCTCAAATTTTACAGACCTAACTGCATTATCTAACAGTGCATTCCAAAAATCTCGATACAGGGAAACAAATGTGGTGCATCACCATAATATTCTCCAATATGGAATATTTAGTCTCAAAATTGAAATCGGGAATACAAAATGTTACGTATTAAACAGCATAACACAATAAAGCGGGGCTAGCTAGTAAACCCACAGACTGAAAGGGGGCGAGGTGAAACAGGTTAAAAAGCTTCTGACCGTGATATTTAGTTTCTTTATCCCAATAAGTGTAATAGCTCAACAGAACCAGGAACAGTGAAGACCCTAATGAGCACAATTTACATGAAAACTCAAAGGCGTCACGGAGACACTCATCCAAGACATAAGCCGAAATCAGCACGCATACTACCTATTAGGCCCGAAGCATACCACCCAGAAAATCACACTGGGGAACCTCAGCACTTTGAATGAAACTGAAGCGGAGGGAACACGAACCAACGCCCCGGAAAAGACCGCCCGAAGCGGGAAGCCTAAAAATCCCAAGTACCGGAACAATTGGCACAGCACCGAGTTTAACATTATATTAATCCTAAGTGTTCAAAGAACAGAATTTTCATTAACTTCAATGCTAAATAGCTTTAAAATTGTTGGTGAAACTGACCCTCATTAAATTATTTTACTCCTTTTCTGGAGGTATCTTCATATCCTTAAAAATAAACTAATTTGAGATAGAATAAACAACAAAGATGCAAGACATGTATTTACTATCACTGACATTGCTCGTATCTTGAGTATAGGCCACCTAATCTGCGACCTCTTGGCCAGTATCAGTTTCAACATTTCCATTTCTTTCCGGTGGAATAGTACGAGATATTGCTAGAGTTCTTAAACGCATAGAAAAGAGTGAAAAGTAACTATTAGGGTAGGCACCACATTACCGAGCTGACAACGCCGCTTCTCTGGGACGGCTACACGAACTTGGTCTAGCTCCACCTCTAACTTATTTCGTTTGCATCTTAAGTTTTCTCAATTTTACGCATTATTAATTTCCTCCGCAAGAAATCATGAGTTGCTTTATATAACTAATACATCATATCTAGCAAGAAACATGCTTAATGATTATCCACTTTGTCACAAAATCGGTATCAATCGAGTTTGCGTATGTTATGGCCTTCGGTAATTGTTATGTTTGGATGTTAATGCTTTTCTTCTCTTATACTACATGGCAAAGCGAGGAAGCATGCCAGGAAAAATTCCAAACACCACAGAGATGTTTACGTGAGATTATCGACCATACACGGCGAGTCCAGTGTATGCACATTCAGATGCAATATAGTCTTCTGGACAAGCGTCATACATCGGCAGCCTTGAGAAATCATTAACTTAATTGGATATTGTGACAATGAGATAAGATTCGGTTAATTTGTGTTCAGTAGGTTCACTTGTAGCCAGAAAAGAATGTGAACATTGAACATGTCCAGAGGTATAAAGTTTAATATCATATATATTGTGACTTTGTGGGTTCGTGAAATTAAAAGTCCAATTGCACAAACTCAAAATGTTCTTTATTTCCACCGAGTTGCGGTTGGAACACTTGCCGATTACATAGAATTACGTAGCGCACACAATTACAATTCACCAGTTCGTCTGTCACAGGTCCACTCTGCACTCGCAATTACGTACAACTCCTGCGATGCACGTACACAGTCTTCCGGTCCGTTCGCTAGCACGGCGCTCCTCCGCCTGCTCGCCAAGAACTGACTGACTCGTCCACTGCAGGACTTATATAGGGAAGATCGCCGTTTCTGGAAGTCTCACGGTTCAGTGAATCTTCCCGACTATTCCAGGCGTCAGGGAGGGGGAAAGAGATGACTAGTGATGTTTTTTCCAACCATCCCCCTCGTTAGCGCTGCAAGATAAATGAGTAGGCGTGCGCTCAATGCCTCCTGTCGCCTACCCGGCTGCTAGCTGGTTGGGCCTTCCGATAATTAGGTGACAATATGTACAAAAGTTAACATAAGACACTTAGTATACAGGCAACATGAACAACATTATGGAAAACAAAGCAGGGATAATTATATATGATAGAAAATCAAACACTTTAATTCAGATTTCACTTGGCTTATGCCAGTACGTCTCAACCTTTTTACAATGGATACCATTCTTGTTATTTATTAAATACATATACATTAAAAAGAAACTTTCAACATGCATCAACGATTTATTGATAATGATTTGTCATTGGAATAGTTAGATACTACTTACAGAGCTACAAAAGCATTATCAGGATAACTTGTCATTCAGATAATCTTTTACAGAATATAAAGATTTTGAGCAAAGGTACTCTGTAACAGCATTTTTAAAAGCACCGAAATTATCAATTTTTTCTTTAAGAACATTAGGAAGTGCACCAAATATTTTGATAGTTTCATAATACACACCTTCCTGGAAGCAAGAAAGTTTAGCACTGGGATAATGGATATTATAACATTGTCTAGTGTTTATTCTGTGAATTACATTATTTGTTGCAAATAAGGCACGATTGCTTACAAGAATTTTAGGATCGAGAATATGTACATGCAAGGAAGCGTTAATATCTTCAATCTTCTAAAAAGATCTTTACAGGAGCATCTGTTGTGGAAATGAGAGTTGTGAGAAAGAAGAGAGAAACAAGATCCCTTTGAATCAAGTGACTAACGGATGGCTGCAATGGTAATTTACATTTGTATACAGCAATTGACTAAACTTTCATATCAGAAGTACAGCTCCCAAGTGCTCTATTTGTATTTGTTACCTACTGTACGCCATGTTACTTATATTTCGCTCTTCTAGTAATCAATTAACCAAACGATTAATTGATTGATTTATTGATTTATTTTTTTGTTTTGTTTTAGATTAAAGATTAAAAATTTTAATCGAATAACCGAGTCGATTAAAATTAATCGAATGTACAATAAATATTACTAGGAATATTGTACTTGATATTGAGAAATCAAAATATGACAATGTGCTCTGCTCATACTTTACAATTAAGTCTCAATAAGGCGATTAAAAGTGCTTCTATAGATATCCTCCTTAGTAAATGCAGAAAAGTAGTGGGCCACTTTAAACACAGTCCGTACCTAGAAAATGAACTGTCTAAAAGTTTGAACGATCTTAATATTCCACAGATAAAATGAAAACAAGACGTAGTAACCCGATGGAAAAGTACTTGTATTATATTTGAAAGTCTCCTCGAAGCTAAGAGAGCAGTTATTGATATATTCGATACCCAACCTTCAAATATTAATGCAATAACTGAAATTGAATGGGAAATGACACAAATAATGGTTGAATGCCTGAAACCTTGACTGGATATTTGTGATTTTCCTGGGGGAAGTAAATACGTCACAGCAAGTGTTGTGCTAGCTGCAATTTATCTAAGGTTAAGTATGAAATTCACTGATTCAGACCCGTGATCAGGTTCAAAACTACTTTTGTCGAAGATTTAACAGAAATAATAACTGGCCTAAATTAGTAATGTACGAAGAAATTACAGCTCTCGATCCAAGATTAAAATCCTTGATATTGTCACCCGAGCGTTGGAACACCCTATAGAAGCAGCTGAGAGCGGAAAGCAGGGGAGGTCCGTGTTAGCCACGCCCCCCCTCGTTTGTCTTATAGTGGTGACAGGCGGTGGCTGGGAGAAAAAACATCATTGTGCCGTCTGTTTCTGTTCCACCTGTGTTCTCGAAATTACGGGATATTTCATCTACTGGAGAACCTTCCAGATCGGCAAGCGTACCCTATATAAGCTACACGTCGTGCAAGAGGAGTGAGTTAGGAGTCAGTCAGTTCTTGGTGTAAGAATGCAGTGCTAGTGTACGACGAGAAGACTGTGTGAGAGCATCGGAAGATTGTACGTAATTACGAGTGCAAGTGAAATTGTAACGGACGAACTGGTGAATCGTAATTGTGTGCATTACGTAATTCTGTGTAATTGGCAAGAGTTTAACTGTAAGTCGGTGGAAATAAAGAACATTTTTGAGTGGTGTAATTGGACTTTTCATTTCACGAACCCACAAAGTCACAATTGGTGTCAGGAGTGCGACATAACACAATGGAGGCAGCATTAGAAAAGATTTTAGCGGAACTGAAAGAAATGAAGACGGCAAATGAAAACCTCGCTGCAAAAACAGAAGCGGCAAATAACAGCCTGGCCGCGAAGCTGGAGACTACAAATGACAACCTGGCCGCGGAACTGAAACAAATGAAGACGGCCAACGATAACATCACCGGGAAGATGGAAGAAATGAAGGCCGAATTAACAACAAAAATAGAAGCGGCAAATAACAACCTGGCCGCAAAGCTGGAAGAAATGAAGACGGCTAACGATAACCTCACGGAGAAGATGGAAGAAATGAAGGTTGCGAACGAGGCCCTCGCCGCCAAGTTTGAGGAACGGTTGGCCGGCGTGAGGGATGACGTCACGAATCTGGGCAAGCGGATGGGTCAAGTAGACGACCGCCTTAATGATTTAAAGGAAAAGGCCGACAACATCGCAAAACCCCTCACCCGCCTAATGGAGGAACACCGGCCTTATGTGTGGACGGAGGACGCCGAAAACGCTTTCCAGCACCTAAAGGAGACCCTGTGCAGTGCTCCAATTTTGGGTTTCCCACAACCGGGTGGCGCCTTCATGGTGGACACCGACGCTAGCGACCATTGCATTGGAGGTGTCCTATCGCAGATCCAGGACGGCCATGAGCGGGTGATAGCCTACTACAGCAAGACGCTATCCAAGGCAGAGAACTACTGCGTCAACCGACGGGAGTTACTGGCGGTAGTAAAGACATTGGAGCACTTCCACAAGTACCTGTACGGTCAGCCATTCCACCTGAGGACTGACCATTCCGCCCTATCCTGGCTATTGAGCTTTAAGAACCTGGAAGGCCAGACAGCACGTTGGGTCCAGAGGCTGCAGGAGTACGACTTCACCTCGGAGCATCGTAGAGGCAAGAGCCACGGTGACGCTGACGCCATGTCCCGAAGATCCTGTTCAGAAGAGTGCGGCCAGTGCACAAGAGTGGAAGAGAAGGAGCGTGCCGCAGCAGTCCGAGTAGTTGTGGCAGTGCCTCCTGAAGGCTGGGATAGCGCAGGCCTGAGGAGGGAGCAGCTGGCGGACGCAGACTTGTGGCCACTCTTGAGGGAAGTGGGGGCAGGGACGAGACCAACCTGGGAGGACATCGCACCGAGGAGCGCCACCTACAGGTCGTACTGGGCCCAATGGGACTCGTTGAAGATCAGAGAGGGCGTGCTGTTCCGGGTATGGGAACCACCCGATGGGAAGACGCAGAGAGAACAGTTGGTACTTCCCCGGAGTAAGGTCCCGGAAGTCTTGGAGGAAGTGCACGCTAGTACTTCAGGAGGACACCTGGGAGCGAACCAAACGATTGACAAACTTCGGCAGCGCTACTGCTGACTGAGACTCCGAGCAGATGCTGGTGGTGCACCTAGACCGCCTGGCACGCTACGATGGTGCTGTTCGAGACGACCAGCTTTGAGGAGGGAGCAGTGTCACCCGAGCGTTGGAACACCGTATAGAAGCAGCTGAGAGCGGAAAGCAGGGGAGGTCCGTGTTAGCCACGCCTCCCCCCCTCGTTTGTCTTATAGTGGTGACAGGCGGTGGCTGGGAGAAAAAACATCATTGTGCCGTCTGTTTCTGTTCCTCCTGTGTTCTCGAAATTACGGGATATTTCATCTACTAGAGAACCTTCCAGATCGGCAAGCGTACCCTATATAAGCTACACGTCGTGCAAGAGGAGTGAGTTAGGAGTCAGTCAGTTCTTGGTGTAAGAATGCAGTGCTAGTGTACGACGAGAAGACTGTGTGAGAGCATCGGAAGATTGTACGTAATTACGAGTGCAAGTGAAATTGTAACGGACGAACTGGTGAATCGTAATTGTGTGCATTACGTAATTCTGTGTAATTGGCAAGAGTTTAACTGTAAGTCGGTGGAAATAAAGAACATTTTTGAGTGGTGTAATTGGACTTTTCATTTCATGAACCCACAAAGTCACAATATGTCTTCCAAGAGGCACAGGAGAATTAGTATGCAAAAGACTTTCAGAAAAATCTGTGGTAAGCGCGAAAACTACAAGTAAATTTGAAGAGAACACCGATTTTTAATGACAATGACGATGTCGATATCGAGGCAACCGCCCCATTAACACAACTTGCTATAGAAATTGACGTCTACAAGTCTTTGGGTGAACTGGATGACGACTTCGCAAATCCTCTTCAGTGGTGGAAAACACATTCTATTCAGTTGCCAATTCTTTCATCCATAGCGAAGAAATTACTTTGTGTACCAGATACATCGGTTCCCTGTGAACGTGTGTTTAGTGATGCAGGAAATATTGTCACCAAACGAAGAGCAGCACTTAATTCAAAGCATGTGAATGCACTTACATGTTTAAAATCATGAATAAAACAGTGACTAGGTAAGTCTTCATGTAGACTTATTTGCATGTTAGTCTCACAAATCTTAGTAGATATTGATATAATACGTAACTAAATAATTACTTTCAAAAATATTGTAGATTTAATGCAATACATATATAAAGTATGTGCACTTGATGCAAACACAAATTTTGAATCTAAATATTTAAAATTTTCATAAATAATTAAATATAAAGACTATTTAGGTACTTTATATAATCCTTACACCTAATTTTCGAACATACAATATCGAAATTAATCGATTAAAGTAACATGGTTAATCGATTAAAACTTTTGGTCGATCTAAAGCGCTAGTATATATGCAAGAACGTAGAGGTAAGTACAAATGAATCAGTCATTTTAGAAACGACCTTATCCCAAAAGCTTCATTTTCACGAAAGAATGAAAACTTTTTATCTTGGTTGTGTAGTAATTTGAAGAATTTATAAAATCACTAAAAGTAAGTTGTTAGGAAGATAAATCGTAGATAAATCTTAGTCCACATGCATTTCCTAGTTGAAAATAGTTTTAAATGTAATAAATTCCTTTCTTCAAGGAAAAAATAATAAAAGGTAAATGAGGCATGACTTGCTTTCATCACATATGGTTTATTACTATTTTCTGAGCTTACATAGAGAACAAATCTGTACTGATAGGAAAGTACGTCCTTTTTAAGTTATGTTTTTCACACATTATGGAAATAGACACAAAATCAAACATTAGAAATTAATTTTTCGTTCACACTAGTCGTGTGTAGGACTAAGTATGCAAAGGTAGAGTGTGAGTGAGTGTGTGGTGTTTTAGGGCCCGTCGACAACAAGGTCATTTGGGCCCGAAGTCAACACAAACCTAAAAGCTACACAAATTTAGCTAAAACGGTAAAATAAAATAAAAACACTCAACTATTAAAAGTACATAAAAAACCATCCAAAGACTAAAGTTAAAATCTCTAAAATTAACAAATATAAAAAGCAAGTCAGACTTGTTTATTAAAACCGATTTCGGCAACAAACCGCAGTGCCTTAACCACGGCCACTGGGTTGTCCCCTAAAACATCCAGCAAGTTAGTTCCCAAGCCCACTGACTGGCGAACGCGGGCGTACTGCGGGCACTCGAGTAATACGTGCCGCACAGTGAGGCGTACTGCACATGGAGCACACACTGGGGCTGGTTCCCCTTTTAACAAATGGCCATGAGTCGCTCGTGTGTGCCCAATTCTCAGCCGGTGCAGAGGTAGAGTCAGCCTGAAGAATTCAATGCCATAGCCAGGATTTGAAACACGGATTTTCCGGTCTCCGTCGGGCAGTTCTTAATCATTGAGCTACTATGGCCAACCTAATTGACCTAATAGTTGTCAGCATTACAAGGCCCGAGACAAAGTACTTAGAACATAGTAAGTCGCCATTAAGGTGCCTCTCTCATGTGTTTATGAGAACTCCTAGTGGTTTACCGGGAAAAACAAGAGTCAGTTGGAGAATTTGTCACACTGGTAGGTTGGCCATAGTAACTCAATGATTAACAGCAGCCGGACGGAGACTGGAAAATACGTGTTTCAAATCCGGGCTATTGCACTGAATTTTTCAGTCGGACTATACCTTTCCAAAATCAAACATTGCTGTTTTCTTTGCACAAACAGTACAAGAGTATATTTTCACAGAAGGATTTAAATTCTTCAGGGGTAAATATCAATAGAAGACGTATATCATTTATTTTTATAGCATTTATAGGGCATTCGTTGTCATATGCCCTTGTTATTAGGAGCTGAACTTGAGTTGCAGGAATTCCTCCTATGTAAGAAGATACTATAATTTGATAGTTTGTGGAAGTGCTCAAAATACATGAAAACTGTTGGCCGAAAGGACATTTTAGCTTCTGGCGGAACACATCTACATCTTGTCTCGAGAGATAATCCTCCTTTCATATAGTATTTTCCAAAATTTGGAAAAGTCATAGATATCGTCTGTACCAACAAGGTACCGTAGGGGAGGGGATTCGTCCCTTTCAGCTGCCAAGGTGCGGGTGCTGCGGACTCTTAGCACTCGTGGTACCTCTGACGTTA
Source organism: Mantis religiosa (assembly GCA_030765055.1). Lineage (NCBI taxonomy): Eukaryota > Metazoa > Arthropoda > Insecta > Mantodea > Mantidae > Mantis > Mantis religiosa. The sequence goes on from CM060955.1 coordinate 30,339,617, forward strand.
CTAGAGGAACCTCGGGCCGAACATTTGAGTCTCTCCCTGAATGGGAGTTGTTCGGATTGGGTGGGACTCGAGGGGGCAGTGTGTTCCCGCCACCCCCGGGAAATTGGGCACCTCCGGCCAGGCTCCGGCCGCCCGGAGGGGGTAGAGGGTTGCCTCATAAGTACCGGGTACTGGCCTGCAGAGCTAGTAGCTGGTGTGCTAGATCACCGGCGGCCCTACCAAGGTTATTTGGTAGCCGGTTCATTAAGGACCGGCGCGTAAGTGGCGTATCCACTTCCGTCCAGTCTGCCGCGTGCAGCTGGGCGGGGGCAGTTTATAAAATAGGTACTGTCCTACGATAAAAAAAACCGAGAGGCCCGGGTTCTGGTCCTACGGGTCCAGAACTAATGGGAGTAGATCCTCGCACTTAATGTACAAACAAGTTTTACTGTAAACTGGCAGCGTTTTGCAGCATGAACGAGTTCTCAGCACATAAACACACGTATGAACACACGCACGCATACATATATACCATTAACTCTTATCTGAAAGCTTTTACATGTAACGTACTGGCAGTTTTAATCATTGCCCAAAAATAACTTACATTCCTAGCATACCAGTACAGTTTTATCAAGCGGGCAGATAAAATAGTCGGTGCTCTTCGAGCCACTTGTATGATTCAGACAGACGTTCTAATATTCAGCTTAGGGTGTAGACCCTAAGATAGTGTTTATAGAAGCCGAAAGCTATGTTAACATGTTTGACCAACTTGCTCTCCTGGTACTGTCACAGTATTCACACTGCTTCATATAGAGGACGAGACGCAGAGAAATAAACGTAAGTCTGTAACATGACGTTTTGGCAAACTGTTCTTTGCTTTTAACTTCCGGCTGCAATCTTTCGTAATTATCCTCTACAGTGTTCCTTCAAATTATAAAACTATGTTTTGACGTGTACTATTTACAAGAGCTGTAAGCTTTCTTTAGCACTTGATTCACTAGTCCTCGTTTGGTCCACTTCATAACCAGATCTGTGTCCATGCAACTTCAACTGTTTTATTCTTGCGCTTTTAAACTTGTGGGAAAAGGTTATTTTAATTTTTTGAAGCATTGTGTGTTACACGCATGACTTTCTACTCATTCTTGTTAAATTAATAAAACGCTTATACCTACTTCATATTCATCGGTAAATATTTGTAGAAATGGTTTTACTACACTTTTCCTTATAGGTAAAAGGTAAATCTGGGAATACATTAGGCTTAAGTGACATTCAAATCTTTTAAAGTTGTGTGATGTCTTTGGCATTTCGTTCTCCTTCCATAGCTAGGAGGGGGGGAGCATAACTTCCTGTTGGAGAAAAATAAAGTACAAGAATGGTAATTCGTTAAAAGGGCAAATGTCCATCAATGAATTTTCGGGTAGGTAAAAAAAAAAAAAACTTTCATATTGTGACTTCGTGGGTTCGTAGAATTAAAAGTCCAATTTGCCGAAATTCTAAATGTTCTTTATTTGCGTCGAAATACTCTGTTAAATTCTCATGTAACAACATTACATCACATATACACACCACAATCTACCAAGGTCGATGACAATAATCTGAATCCGCTCTCGTTACGCAGCATTTGTTCACAGCTGTTTACTGTTTACTCAACTCCCTGCTGTTCTCCGCTTACTTCTCCCGCGACGATTTTACAACTTGCAATTCTTGTTTCACAACTTGCAACTCGAATCCTAGGCCAGTCGTCGCCTCTTTAAATACCTGCATCGATAATTCTAGATTGTTCTAAAATAAACCAGAACCCGAACAGTCTATCAGTCCAGAAATTTCCATTTATCTCAGTTTGTTTCGGCAGACCTTTATTTGTACTATGTTTGTCTGCTTATGCAGGCACTGTCCGCCTCTTATCTTTATGGAAACAAGCCGTGTTATCCTATGCGCGAACCTTTTATGTGCAATGCCGCGACAATATTACTACATTTCGCGAGTTTTCTCCGAAATTCACATTCATGAATCTAGTATTAACACTCAGAGTATGGTTGATTGATATCTCGTTTGAAAAAAAAAAATTATTACATTTCAAAACTCCGGACCTGTCTCCATTTAAACATTTAGAAAAATAACACAAATTTAAAGAACGTATTTCAATTACTTTTAAGAGGGCTGACTGGTGAAAATTGGACCAAAATGATGAAAATTCATATCTTTTGCCTTGCAAATAAGTATGATTCTTCAGGATCAATTTCATGCAAAAACGTTTGCAATCCGAGTTAAATTGAGCCAGTCACGTGGTCATTTAAATATCCTTGAACAGAGGTGCGTGACATCGTATTGAACAGTTTCCTAAAATTTTTAATGTTTTATTATTGTTATTATTGTTATTGTTTATGTTATTGTTATTGTTTATGTTATTGTTTATGTTATTATTGTTTATGTTATTCTTTATTGTTATTATTGTTATTGTTATTTTTTTCTTTTTCTTCTCCATTCAAATTCAGCGCTCTCGGTCACAGATGAAACTTAATGGGTTATCGGCCTTGAAAATTGTGTTGCCATACCTCGTTCTTTACACTGTTGCCAAGTCACAGGATATGCGTCAATTTTCAAATGCGTTTATCTGTTTTAGTTTTTTGACAATTTTCGTCACTTGAAATGCTGCTTATGATGCTATTTTGAAGCTATCATCTTGAAAATCTGGATGTAGTTTCCTCCACATATGCTCCACAAAACTTGCTATAGAGAAATTATATTCAGGAAGATAATTATGATGTATCACCAAGTCCAGTGAGGTATGATGCACACAATTATTTGAAAATGTGCAAATTAAAAAATATATATTTAACAAAAGTGTCTACATTTTGAGGTTTATTACATAGCAAACTTTTTTAGCTCAAAGAACCTAAATCTGCAATTTTGTGCAAAAATAAAAAAATCATCGTAAGGAACATTTTGAACAAGAAGATAATTTTTATCCATAAAAACTGCATAATTTAGAAACCACTTAAGATACATGCAGCAAACTTTTCAGTAATGTTTATCTATATGTGTATAAGTGGTAAAAATTCAAGTAAATCAGATTCATACTTTTGGAATTTGGAAAAATCCCAGTTCGGTCCCCTTAATGCTTTTACATAGTCTTTCATTATGCTTGTAAAGGAAATCATGCAGAAAAACATATAATAAATTCATATTATTGATCTAACTCTGCATTTTTCTCCACCAAATGGCTCTTCATAATGTCCATATAAAATTCTCTGTAGTTATCTTCAAAAAAGATTTGATTTTGTAAAGCATGATTTTGTGAAGGTCCTTTATCTTCTGCTTTTTATTGCCACTTTACCAGGAGGATAGCATACATTTTTTGATAGTTCAGCATGTTGCCCAAACCATTGAACGGCAATCCCACGATATAGCCAGGGTTGCTGGAATCATAAGTGACGTGCTGTAGTGCTTTCAAAATAAATTTCTCTCATTCCTCTGAATAGTATTTCTAGGGAGAAGAGAGCTGTCCCGTAGAACTTGAGCCACCAGTGCTTAATATTCAAAACTTTTGAGCTATCTAGTTCTTTTACTGTTTATTTTTGTGTGGTACTACTTTGTATTATTAATCTTCCCTAACCTCTATTTTTCACTACGCTGAGGTCACGATCGCAGGGAAGAAAAGTATGTCCTTTCAGCTTTAATCATCCAATTCTCTTTGCAGTCATAGCATGGAGTGACAAATGACTTAAAACATACCTCATTGCGTTCAGTACCCAATAATACATTATACTTAATTGTGTTAGTTCTGTCCAGTTTTCTTTCTCCTTGTTCCACCTCTATATCAATTAAGCCCTGTAGAAACATATCTTGTTCATTCTTTGTTTTAAGAGAGTGGAGCTAGTTAAACAATTCAAAGTAACATCGTCTCCGATATTTTGGGTGCAATTCATTCTGCATCTATAATGAGAATTCCACAGATTTAGTAATTTTGTTCCGTTTTATACAATTGTGATATCAAACTTATTTTTAATGCATAATTATAATTACATTTTAAACTGCATTACTTTAAATCTACTTTGAGGCAATGATAGGAATTATCTTAAGAGGCAAATTAATTACTTCTTCACACTAGCCGTATATATAGGCTAAGGTCTTTTATAGAGTCAACATGAAAAATTGAATGCCATGGCCGGGATTGAACCACGGATCTCCTGGTTACCGTCCAGTCGCTCTAACCCATTGAGCTACCATGACCAACTTACCGTCACGAAATATGCGAGTCAAATGGAGAATTTGAAATATACGAGTTAAATGGAGAATTTAATGTCGTATGTGGTCGTGCCTGGCCCCCGAGAGCGTTGCATCGAACAATTTACCTTTAGTCTTACGTGGAGCGAGTGAGTGGGAGCTAGCAGCTAAATATTTTCCCTTCATTTATGCAGCTCCTTTTAATTCCGTTGGTCACATCGGGGTCTTTGACTTCAACAACTGCTGGTACCATTACTCGCTCAATTGGAGAATTTACGCGTTATAAGTATTTTTATACGGGCTTTAACATTAGACAGTCATGTGCGTTCACACATTCATTTCAGACGCTGTGGGAGGAATAGAATTATTCTGTTTAAAGAAACATTCCCAACCCCAGCCTGGAACCCAACCGAGAACTCTGGGTGAGAAGCCAGATCGCTGACCACTCGACCGCAGAGGCGTCTATCCTATATTTAATTATATCTTGGCGAAAGAAATCAGCACAAGTTTGTCACATATATGAAGAAATAATATTGCTTTCTGTGGTACAGTTAATGATTAAGAATCATGTTGAAACAGCTCTTTAAAGGAGGGCAATAAAAGTTACTTTATTACTAACGAAAAATACAGATCTTTTAACATTTACATTCAAAATATTGGAAAAATAATTTTATTATGTATAAAAGATAAATGGATATAAGGATGAAAATATTATAAGACGTTTGACAAATCAATACTAAGCGCAAAATATAAAGTTTCCATTCTCTGTATTCTATTACGACAGTAACATGTATTTAAATACTAACAGGTGATTCAACCCCCGCCTCCCCCTATTTTCAGTTCTAAAACTTATATTGAACTAGCACGTTATGCAAATAATGCACTTTAAGACACCATGAGTTTGTTATCCCCCTTATTAAACCCGTAGTTGTAGTTTGATATGGCTGTTACAATTATTCCAGAAAATCGCGTTGCATTCACATGGCTTCCTCTACTCTTCTTCAAATTATTGTTCAAATATTTATCTACTTCAAATCAATCCAAATATTCGTAGAATTTATCTCACTACTAATTTTCTTGTCGATCTAAGGGGAAAATGGCAACATAGTAGGCGTACGTAGCAGTCAAATGCTTTAAAGCTGGTCGCTATGGGAAGAGTTTCTAAATTCCGTTCTCTTTGCAGCAGAAATAAATGAATATCGACCATTGAGCAAGCCATATTAAGTATTGAAAAATTCAAACTAATAGGGGCATCTCCGAAATGATAGACTCAAAAAAAAGGTATCGGATTAAATTGTGTCTGTTAAGCCCTACATATTTTGCATCGTAAGATTTTTGTATCTATTACGGTTTCGGAATTATGAAAAAGTAATTCGGAATGAGGACATGTCTTGTATATTCCATTGAAAGATAGCTGGGGGAAGGAGATTTTTCTAGATTGCACGACCAATGAAGAAAGGGGATAGCGTGGTTATGAGCAGGGATAAGGAGATTAAGAGGTCAAAGAAATGGAGAGAGTGCCCATTGTGTGGGGACAAAGAATATATAGAACTTATACTGTTTGATTGTAAGGAAACGGGAGTTGTATAGGAATGAAGGTCAAATACCAAAGATGAACAGGAGAATCAGCTTAAAGGCTTTAAACAAAAATTATAAAAGCATAGGGCACTAAATACGTAACATATGAAGCTAGATATAGTGAAGCAACAAATCCTATACAAATATAATTTGTAACATAAAACTTCACTTCTCTTAAAAGAATGATGAAAATTTTCCTATTAATTAACAGGATCGCGATTTCATAAATCTTATTCACATCATCTGCTGAAATAACCTCGTTGTCAACGATACAGTCGCAGATGTCATGCTTTTTCCAGTATTACCAAATTCTGAAAATGAAATAAAATGAAAAACAAAATAGACTACCGGTATTTCAAAATTCATTACCAATGTTTATTTTTAAAATAATTTTTCCCAACCATTAAATCTATCGGACTATTTAATTGTTTTAATAATTTAACTTCAGGGTTTATTTCATAGTTAAATGGCCAAAAATGATCTGTTACGACCGATTTATCAGTCTATACTTAAACTTACGAAAATGTTTTTTTTTTTTCATTCTGTTTCCAAATTACGTTTTGTCTTTCCAATATAAATGCATCACAATCAAAACAATTAAATTGAGAAATACCAGACTTTTTATTACTTCAATTAACCATGAAATAAATTCTGATTTAAAATTAAAACAATTAAATGGTCAGATAGATTTAATGGTTTGGAAAAAATTATTTTAAAAAATAAACATCGCGTAATGAATTTTGAAATACCAGCAGTCGATTCCGTTTGAGTATATTTAATTTTCAGATTTTGGTTGAACTGACAAAAGCAGTGACATCTAACGATTGTATCGTTGACAACGAGGTTGTTTCAGCTGATATGTATAAGATTTCAAGAAATCGCGATCCTCATCAATTAATAAGCAAAATTTGATCAATTTCTTTTAAGATAAGTGAAGTTTCATGTTAAAAATTATTATATTTGTATAACAGAGCAATTTAAAGTTAAAAAAACAAGTGGATATGGATAGTAAAAAGAGGGAAGGAATAATAGGTGTCTATTCTGTAACATATTGCAACACATCTGTAAGTATACTTTGTCCTGTGTAGCAGTGGCCTGAGCCATAAACACAGGGCAGTCCGAAAATTGTAAAATATTAATACCTCAATATTCAAAGTATGCGCTTCTTTTATAATAAAATATCTTATATCTATATGTTAGTTTCATCAAGATAAAAGTCATTTTCGCAAAGATCAAAATTACCAAAAAATGTTCCATATAAGGATTAGTCTGGAGTGGAGGATTTTCTTGACAATTTTCGTGTTACATCCTTGGAACATGCTGAACATAAACACAAATTTGGCATTTAACCAATTTTTTGAGTTATACTGTTACCCACACACACACACACACACACACACACATACACACAGAGAGAGAGAGAGAGAGAGAGAGAGAGAGAGAGAGAGAGAGGGAGGTAGGGAGGGAGAGAGAGTCCTTACTCAAAAGAAAAGGGTTTTTAGATTCATGGGTCCCAAAACATTTCAGATGAACCTCGATATCAAGTTTTTGGGGTGGAATGCCAATACATTTCCTACTTAATTTAAATAGTAGGAAAGTAACAAAAATTAATTGAAATTTGGCCTAAAAGATTAGTTTTATGCAATTTTTTCTTAAAAAAAACAGTTCAGATTCTCCTGGCCCACAAACCTCACGCTCTGGGCAAATCTTCAGTTGGCTCATTTGTAAATTAGGACATGGGCATAAAGTTTGTCCAGCTGACATTTTATGACTAGTCTATACAGTCTTTTTAACTCTTCCAATTATAAAACAAGGAAACATCCAAATGTTTGGTGCAGACATCATATCTTAACAGCAAATGAGTGTTTTTTGAATCTCGTTCAAAACAGTTGCAGAACAAGCTTTCTTCTGAGGCTCTCCCATCAAAAGCTTTTCCTTATTTCTCAGTTCAATGAACCTGATTTATTAAGATGAAAGCTGAAACCTTTAAATGTATTTGTAAATAGAAACTTAAAAATTGTATTCAATAAAGATGTTCCCACCATTTTCAGTTACTGAAATATTCGCTTTCAATTTTTTCAATGCTGAAGACAAGGTGAAAACAAAGAGAAAACCATATAAACGAATTCTCTTAATGTGAAACAATCTTTAGCAAAACACCTTCTTTATTCACAATAAGATAAAAGCTGTGGTTTGGTGAGTAACATGCTGGCTTTCAGATACAAAGGTCCCTATTTTGATTCCCAGAGAATGTAAATACATGTATGAATTGTAATGTTTTAAGGAAAATTCAACATAAACTCAAGCATACACAAATAGTAAATAAGTGAACAGCATTTTCAATTATCCCCCAGAAAAAAAACATGTCTATATTAACAGACATTAAATTGGGCACACAATCAATTATTTTATTAGAGAGAGAGTGTGTGTGTGTGTGTGTGTGTGTGTGTGTGTGTGTGTGTCTGTGTGTGTGTGTCTGTGTGTGTGTGTCTGTGTGTGTGTGTCTGTGTGTCTGTGTGTGTGTGTCTGTGTGTGTGTGTGTGTCTGTGTGTGTGTGTGTGTGTCTGTGTGTGTGTGTGTCTGTGTGTGTGTGTGTGTGTAGAATTCGTATGGGTACAGAAAGTTGTGAATGTTGCATATAATTCCGTAACTTGTTTTCTACAACTAATGATATTGAATCCCTACTCCAGAGAAGACTGTTCTATGGCCCAGAGTTTAAGAGTGTAGAATTGTATTCCACCAAAAAGGTTTGGCTAAGTTTTCAAGAGAAGCACACTTTGAGGCTCTCAATAAAATGTATTTAGCTTTTCCTAAGATTTTCTACTTTTAACCGTTTAGGTCATATTGGATGAAGAGTGAATGAAATGATCCCCAAATGAGCACAGGGTCCAGTTACCCCATATTCATCTTTCAGGAGACGGGAAAATCCCGGAAAAAAGCGTAGCCAGATATTCCCCATTACCGAGATTCGAACTCTGAACCCTTTGACGTGAGGTGGAATCGCTGCCACCTTGGCTACAGAGGTGAGCTATTTGTTTTTAGTAAAAGATGCATGTGATATGTGTGAATAACAAATTAAAGATTATATGCTGATAAATACAAAATCTGATGCCTGAGAAGATACACTTAAGCACCCGACTCGGACGTGTGCACCAATTTCAAATTACACGTTATGACAAAATGTTTCGTTATTTTTTATCAAAATAACCGACGAATACATTTGAAGTATTGACATAATATACAAAATGTGTGTTCATGAATTTTCTGTGAATTAGTAAATGATGTTCACATAGGTCTCAATGATTTTGTCTAACTAGGAAAGAACATTTAGGGTTTGTTAAAAGTCACCTCAAACTGTAACTGGTTATAGATATAATATTTACTATTGAAGAAAAGGAAGTCAGATACTGGGAAAACAATGAGATTTAATATTTGGGATAGGAATATTATAGAAATACTATATAGGAACAAAACTAATATTGTTGTACTTGAAAAATACATTATATGCATTAACCTGTTTTAAAGAATTGTTTAAACATGTTTCAAATAAAATTACTCAAAAATTATTACTAATTAAAGTAGGTTCTGAAAAAATGTGCCTATTAATTTGTTTTACATAGAACTAAGTATAGATAGCTGGGATTTGAACCACGGATCTTCTGGCCCCCGGTTAGTGCGTCCTACACACGGCTAGTGTGAAAGAACGATTTCCATTAATTGTACCTAATAGTGGTCTGAACTATAAAGTCCGTCCTTAAAGTACTTACATGTTGTAATTCACCATTAAGGTAGTTGTCTCATGTGTTTATGAGAACTCCTAGTGGTTTACCGGGAAAAACACGAGTCAGTTGGAGAATTTAATGTCATATCGGTATGTTGGCCATAGTAGCTCAATGGTTCGAGTGGCTGGACGGAGACCAGAAGATCCGTGGTTCAAATCCCGCCTATGGCATTGAATTTTTCAGTCTGGCTCTACCCTTCCATAGTGCGTCCTACACACGGCTAGTGTGAAAGAACAATTAATTTCCAATATTTATTTTCTTGTTCTTCACTGCTAACCTCGCATATCACGAATACATGCAAGGTAAATAACATGCAACGCAATACGTGGGCTAAGTGTAACTAGTTCATAAGTTAACAGTTCTTCCCTTTCTTCTACATCCCTCGTCCATCGGTAAACATTTGACCTCCGCTGTACGACCTAGGGCAAGAAGATCTTTGAGACTGCACTGCCACCCTACAGCAAGGCGCACGCGAACTGTCTATATCCACAATGAAAATATGGGGGGAAAACATTTCTGCAAATATTATCTCAATTAACATGAAGGGAAAATAAGATTGAGCCATTTTAAGAATAGTTTGTAGAAGCATTGGTGGAGAAAGTAATATGAATGTGACAAATCGGATTTTTAGAGATTTCAGACACGATTTCCCTATGATAATCAAATAATTCAATACTTAGAGATTTATTATAGGAAACAGACAAATCTCTTTAGTTCTGCAACACAATGGAGTTTATATTTTCTGACCAGAATATGTCTGATTTATTACTTAAAACTTAGAGTGAACCTTCAAAGAGGTTATCTATTGGGAACAAGAAATAACAAAATACAAACCATTGGAAATAATACCTGTGGAGAAACGAGTTACAAACGGAACCAAGTCCAGATCAAAAGCTTTCTCAAAAAAAGGTAAACATTAGAACTGTCTATCGAAGAGTTTCGGTCATCAGTTTGTGTCCTTCATGACTTCTAACAAAAATAAAGTAACTCATGAAGGCAGAAGAGTTCGGTATACTAAAGTGTCCCACTCTCAATCCCTTCCCTATAGTATACTGAACGAGTATGTGTATCTTTTCACATTCGTACGCCCAGTGTAACAGTAAGTAATGGAAAGGCCTAAGATGCTTGCCTCATTGGTGTTGATCCTGTGATATTCTAATCTGGATCAAGTTACATTTTTCTGAAAATTAAATAGAATTAATCATATAAACCGGAAGAAACACTGTATGGAAGCGCTTCGGGATTATTTCTGAGGGAAAAAAATTAAATACCAATAGTAGCAATAGCAGTAACAATGAACTGTCTGTTAACGACGTTATCAATTAGACAACCACTATCCTATCAACCTGCTGGTGTGCCAAAATTTCATTCCGTAGGAGTTTTCACAAATGTCAAATCCAATGACCTGGAGCCTTCCCTTGTCTACACCTCAAAAACTATCGGTCTAAGCCGGATTTGAACTCACGATACTGGGGATCCGAAAGTCAGCTAACCAACCGCGCGCGCGCGCGCGCACACACACACGCACACACACACTTTTCCGTATCGAATTTTCGGTGAGAATGATGCTTCATTTGCTTACGAACATACTCTGAAAAATAAATAACTAGTGCCACATCCCCATGATTTCCTCTAACCAATATTCCACATAATTCTATGTATTCTCAAGTATACACACGAAATTACTCGTGTTGTCTTCCTCTCCAAATGTTGATGAATATACATAGTCTCAAATTAAGGAAAATGGACTTGGTTAGAGAAAATTTTGTTATCGCGAGTCAGCGCTTGCGAGCAATAAATCCATTGGTGAAAAGTAACATTCCGCAAAATTCTTTATAAATCTCACGCAACATTTCAGAGGAAATCTAATTAACAATGTTTACTCCCGAAACTACTAATGCTAAGAACAGAAAACGTTATTGGGGATAAAACCTTGAATTTCAATGAGCTCTGCTGTTTTTTTTTATTTATTTATTTATTTAGTTTTAGTTTTTTATGTTATTGACGAGCTATATCAAAATCTACAAAATCCAACATATATGTAAACGGGTCCCAAAATCTTGGTATCGCGTCCTTGTAAGAAACGAAATTAAAATATCAAAGTTGGTTGATAGAGTCAACATGAAAAATTCAATGCCATGGCTGGAATTTGAACCACAGATCTCCTGGTTTCCGTCCAGTTGCTCTAACTTATTCAGCTACCATGACATTAAATTCTCCATTTGACTATAATTCCGCAGTAGACCACTAGGGGCTCTCGCATCCCAGATACACCGTTTGTGGCGACTTACTATCGTAAGTACTTGAGTCCCAGGCTTCATCATTCAACTCTTATTATTTAAGTTAATTGATGGAAATTAATCATTTCTAGGTCGCCACCAACGGTGTATCTCGAATGCGAGAGCCCCTAGTGGTCTACCGGGGAAATATAAACGTCAAATTGAGAATTTAATGTCAGGACAGCACGTTGGCCATGGTAGCTCAATGGGTTAGAGTGACTGGACGGAAACCATGAGATCCGTGGTACAAATCCCGGCCATGGCATTGAATTTTTCATGTTGACTATCAACAGGCTTAGCCTATATACGGCTAGTGTGAAGAAATGATTAATTTCCATCAATTAACTAAATTCAAAATTGGTATTTAGCCGACTTTCTTAGTTGTGGCCTTCGTACACACAACACCTAAGTATGCATAGGAGTACATAGATATTTTATTGCAAGGAATCTCAAAATGTTCAATTTTTTGTTGGATCTCGATCTCGAACTTTTGGACCTGAATGCTATTATAATTCTTCTAACCTGCCCAAACAGAAGAGCATGTAAAAGCTCACTAGCGATAAAGTTATGAGAAACAATTCAGTATCTTTAGTTACTTTAACGATACTGTAAAAATATAATAAACTGGTAAGTAGTCTAAAGAACATTCACTATTTCTCTGCCAGGTACATAGTGGTAGAGGAATTATTGCATTCCACCCAAATAGCTGAATATCGACATTTCAATGAAAATATCAACATTAAGATGCCCTAAATAAATAAAACAATATTTTTAGGGAAACGTTTCAATGCCTGAACTGCATAACTCACGAAGGAAGTCTTAATTGTCAAATTTGGCATTTAAATAAAAAAAATCTAGGGATATCGCCAAAGATTTTCTATAAATTAACCATTCTATTCCGTCCTTTACATTGTAAATGGAAAAGATTGGTTTTCCCAAAAATAGCTCTTACGATTTATGTTAAATCATTTTTGCAAGATATTTCATGACGAATGAAACGTAAGTAAATGAACAACGTTTGCAGAACTGATGAACTATGAGAGAAGCATTTTACCATGCAACAAATTTATATTTCGATAAAGTGCACAGTTGATGTCAACTGTTTTAGCCATTTTGGGTATTCTTTGTTATTCTGAGTATTCAATTACTGAGGTACACTATTCTTAAATGGGTAATCCTTTATTATACCATTACACCCAGAAGCTTGATACCGGGATTTCACACCAAATGCGTATTTTTAGGACCTTGAATATGAAAAAAGCAGCTGTTTTAAAATGTCCGAGTGTGTATGTGTGGGTTTGAGAGCCTGATTAGAATAAATCACAAACCAAACTTGGCATTTCAGTTCAGCATCTTCCAAGATAAAAGGATTTTCAATTAAATACTCTTCCATAAACTATCCTTAACATGTAACATTTTTCGAGAAACAAAAATTAATTTATTACAAATGGTTTTAACGATTTTGATTAAAATGTTTATACTGTCAAGAAAAAAGTAATGTATATTTTTTATTTTGTGGAGACAGCCTCTGAAGTTCTCTTCATTCTAAAATTTTGCATAACTGGTAAACTTAAGAAGTACAGTAACTTAGAACCCAAAGATGCAGTTCACTTAAAAGTCCACAATTTATATCAAATACTTAATTTTTGTTGTTATGGAGATAATCTTTATCAAGATACTTCTTGTTACTGGCTTGAATTTTACATTTATTATACTTCTCTCACTCCTATTGCATCTATAGGTTGATATTTAATAAATTCTGCATATTTTATTTTGACTAATAAGAAATAAACGGAAGAATAAGCGTTCATAAGAACATTTTATGAAGGAGAGTACTAAACCTGTTCATAAAATTAGTTCTCCATTT
>CM060955.1:30358328-30442921 GCA_030765055.1 Mantis religiosa
GACTTTTAAAGATACCTTCAGTGTTGCTTTAATTTGTGAAAACAGCTTAATGGAATTTTCAGGCGTATGCTGATGGATCTCAGATGGTAAGGTATAAATTGGTGACAGTAATGCCCGATTTCACCAACAGATGTTAAGACTTAACACGAGTATACCAATAGTTTAAACAAAAATTGCATTTCACCAACAAATGTTAGCGTAACACTCGTGTTAAATCTCTTGTTAAACTAACAAGCCAAATTTCTGATGTTAAGTCCTTAACAATTGTAAATAGTCAAGATGGCGAGCATGAACTCAGCTGTTGATATCGATTTGCTATATTTAAGACCGTCTAAATGTCATTTGTAAGCCCCAGGGGCCTACTTCGGTAGGTACGGGTTTGGCGCACCCGGGGTCCCGAGCCAACAGTCTCCCTCGTGTGGGCTCCTCATCGTGGCTGAGGGAGACGGTCAACAGGCTCACCCACGTGTAGGCCGTGCATGGAGACGATTAGATTCTTTGTAGATTCTTTTCTAGTTTAGAGTTTAGGATATAGTGAACGAAATTTTTAGTAGGGTTTGATTGATTTTGTTTATGTGCGTGTATTTTTAATAGGTTTTGTTACACTTGTATAGTTTTTAGAAAGTTTTATATCTGGCTCTTGCCATGACTAGTTTTTTAAAGGGCGCTGATGACCGCCGTAGTTGAGCGCCCTTATATATATATATATATATATATATCATCACATCGCTACCATTTGTAATAGAGTACGGCCTATGAGGAGAAATGATTTTGAGGAGCTATCCGAAGAAAAAAATTTACGGAGGTATAGACTGTCGAAACATGTTGCTATGAAGGTTACTGCGGAAGTACAAGAGAGGTTAGAACATGCATCGGAAGAATATGGCGATCTCGCCTTTTCTTCATGTACCATTAACTTTGGGATTTTATAATTCACTGAATTATGTGGATAATACGTTTTCCACCTCCCGTCTTGAAACGTTCAAGTCACTTGTCCTTCGCTCCTCGTTTTAAATTTACGTAATACTGAGTTAGAACATGCATCGAAAGGAATATGCCGATCTCGCCTTTGCTTCACGTATCAATAACCTTGCGATTTTATAATTCACTGAATTATGTGGATAATACACTGTCCACCTCTCCTCTTGAAACGCTCAAGTCACTTGTTCTTCGCACCTCGTTTTAAATTTACGCAATAATGAGTTAGAATATACATCGAAAGGTATATGCCGATCTCGCGTTTGCTTCAAGTATTAATAACTTTGAGATTTTATAATGCACTGAATTATGTGGACAATACATTGTTCACCTCCCGTCTTGAAACGTTTTAGTCACTTGTCCTTCGCACCTCGTTTTAAATTTGTGTAATTTCGACAAGTTGTTTGGTGCTTGTAGTAGTGACACATGCATTTGAATTAAATTCGTTTCCAATATTTTCCCCGTGACATCTTTCTCTTTTACATTCACTGCATCCGTCCTCTTATTTTCCACGATATCTTTACACTTCGTCACCAATTAAATTAACAATTCCTTCTCCATCGATGAGAAATTTGTCTCACGGCTTTATTTATGATTTTGTTCATCCGCCATTTTTCAGCTTGTGCAGACGAAAATGAAAACAAAAGCGCATCGCAGTACGTTCAGAAAATAATACGACTCATCCATAGCCTTCTATAGGTGTAATATTTACAAGTTTCTTGGCGTTAACAAAGGTTTGTTAACATTTTCAGAAAACAGGTTGGTGAAATGCAAGAAATTTAACATTAGTGTTAGCGCTGTGACAATTGTTACGTTACATTTGTTAACGTCGATTTTAAAATCTGTTGGTGAAATCGGGCATAAGTGAAATATAAAACGCACAAATATTTCCTTCGGCTAAGCTGAGGATGATTACAATTACTAATCTTATGTAGTGTATTCATATTACTTTCCCCACCCACTAATACATATTATTCTTACGAAAGCTTGTTCTCTATCTCCCTCTTTAAACCAAAATTAAACTTCATTACACATTTAAATATTCCGTTGTATGTAGATATAATAAGAATATACTAGACTACAACGATAACCATATTTTTAAAGAAAAATCCGATATATTTCATAACATGAGTGTCTATCTATTTTTCGACAAACTGAAACAAGTTTTCTCTCTAAACGAAGAGGATTTCAGAGCCCCACACAGAAAATTTGGGATTACAGTTCATTTCTAGTGAAAATGTCTTAAAACGTATGCCATTTTAATTAAATCTTAGAGCCACTTTTGAAAAGATTCATCCTGGAAGGTGAAGAACTTAAATATCAAGTTTGTACTCAACCAATTTAGTATTTGAATTATCGTGCCCAAGGACCATTTTCTGATTTTATTTTATTTTTAATTCAGGAAATCTAAAATTATTTCTACTATATTTGCAGTAAAATCCGGATACTGACATTTTGAGTGGAAGACAAGACATATCTACGTAATAAATACGTGGTGGAGAAAACAAAAAGTTTAATCTTATATCCAATTTAAATTAATCGAGATAAACGTTTGTAGAAGTGCTAATATTACATCCTTGCATATAAAAGGACAATACCATAGGCCTAAGTCATAGTGTTTATGAGAGCCAGTTGCTATGAAATGGCTTTAAATTTCCGATCTCTTTACTTCAATCGCCATGAAGAAAAACAGAAAGGATTAATAACGTAAAGACTTCACATTTGAGAACAGTATACGTGATTTAAAATAGAAACCAATAACAAGGAATATTTCAGAAACGGCTATCTCTTCAAAAAGGACTAGGACCTGCTTGACATAAATTATGTGCTTGAATGAGATCTACATTTTTGTGCAGTACGTGTATGCGTATCCCAGTTATACAAAAGCTACTCAGAATGAAAATGACATCAGAAGATAATTCCAGAAAATTCAAGATACACATTTGTCATAAACGTATATTCAACATATGTAATTTATTAAAAATTCTTGACTCACATTTTGGGTCTTAAAAATTTTCCAAAAATATTCCACGCAAGGGTAATTAGGGGTGTAAGTATTTTCTTGAAAGTATTGGTATCTTGTGCTTGAATAACGTTAAAGTCAAATAACTAGTTAAATTTATAACCGAGTTAACTATTCATAGACACATACTCACTCACTCATACAAATAAACACATTTTCTGTTTCTTGTCTTCTGAGATTGTTTTATATGTTCGAGAGGCGATTAGACATATTTCCAGTGATATCTCGGTATCGAATTCTTTACCTCTCTATATAATTCTCTATATAACAGAGAAAGTAAAATGAAGAAAAGCAAACCTTTAAATGGCCATTAGATGTACTTAGAAAATCATTATCACTCTATATGCAATATTAAGAAAGTTGTTAACGCTACGAAAAGTCGTATTGGGCACAAATTGTGTATTTCAATGACCTTAAAGCTTTTCAGAAATACGTTTTGTTTATTTCTTATCATTTTATACAAAATTGTACAAATACATCTGTATGAAGAAACTTTCACCGAGTTTACAAATACTTTGAAGATAAGTACTTAATCGTACACACTTCTATTATCTCAAACATAATAGGGTTCAATCTAAATCACTAGAGTCACTTTTGACAGATTGAAAAGTGACTTAAATGTTTTAGTTAATTTATGAAAATTAATCATTTCTTCACACTGGCCGTATATAGGGTAAGGTTGTTGATAGATAGAGTCAACATTAAAAAATTCAATGCCATGGCCGGCATTTCCGTCCAGTCGCTCTAACCCATTGAGCTACCATGACCAACGTGCTGTCATGACATTAAATTCTCCATTTGACTCGTATATTTCCCCGGTAGACCACTCCGAGATACACCGTTTGTGGCGACTTACTATTGTAAGTACTTGAGTCCCAGGCTTCATCATAAAACCCTTAATATTTTAGTTAATTGATGGAAATTAATCATTTCTTCACACTAGCCGTATATAGGCTAAGGTTGTTGATAGATAGAGTCAACATGAAAACTTCAATGCCATGGCCGGGATTTCAACCACGGATCTCATGGTTTCCGTCCAGTCGCTCTAACCCATTGAGCTGCCATGGCCAACGTGCCGTCATGACATTAAATGTGTCTATATAAGTGTTAATTTAGTGTGAGACAATTTTATTGCCTTAAGAAGACCAATTTTCTCAACTGAGGTATCAAAACTGGTATTTATCAAACATTTCAATGTCTGTCAGATTGACAGAAACATATGTGTGCATGAATGTTTCACCTCTCTCCTCTTTTTCTGTTTTAGAATGCATTTCAGCAGAAATCGGCGCTTATAAAGTGAAATTCTAATAACATAATTTTGGTTATATAAAATATTTTTCTCTCTTTAATTGGTATAAAGGTGCCCGAGAATATATTTTATTATGTTAATTTTGGGTTTTATTAATATTAAGTGGTCTCATAAGGGAAGTCGGCCTTTTGATTTTGGTGTTTCGGAAAATGTATTCGGTTTCTTTGGTTTGGCAACGTTATTTACAGGATGTCATGGCTAGTGTTGCGTATATTGCGAGCATGTATCAATCTTCAGTTGTTAATTAACAATCACAAAATGGACATAACGAAGTTTGAACTTAAGAGTCCCAAAGCACTACTGGAAACAAGATTATGAAACATCGGCCGCAGCTCGAAGAATATGTGAAGTGCACGGAGGTGTCAATGAGCGTGTGACTCTACGATGTTTCCAACTGTTTAACAATGGACGTGAAATAATTTAACTACAGAAAAGAATTATATTACAATGGATACCTGCACATTGTGGAATTGCTGGAAATAAATCAGCTGATTTTCTTGCCAAAAAAGGTGCAAATTTAATTCAGAACGAAAGTAAAAACTTATCCCTTACATCCATGAAAAGATTAATAAAAAAAAATATAAAAACAAACCAAACCATTCAATATCTAACAAAGCCAAAGATAAATAAAAAATTGAACATTTTAATTAAAAATCGAGAAATTATTCTAGAAATCCCACGTAAAGCTACAGTAGCAAATTTTAGATTACTTACGGAACATAATTATTTGGCCAAACACTTACACAGAATAGGAATTTATACAAGTCCAAATTGTCCTCTGTGCAAAAAAGAAGAGGAAATGACTGAAGAACATCTTTTAACCTGTGAAGCCCTACCTGCCGGACCCACTACACAGAAATATTGGAGAGCAAGAGAGCTAATGGCTTCATTGCCAAAGCCTAGCATTTGAAAACAAAGAAGAGGAAACGACTGAAGAACATCTTTCAACTTGTGAAGCTCTACCTGCCGGATCCACTACACAGAAATATTGGAGAGCAAGAGAGCTAATGGCTTCATTGCCAAAGCCTAGCATTTGAAAACAAAGAAGAGGAAATGACTGAAGAACATCTTTTAACCTGTGAAGCCCTACCTGCCGGATCCACTACACAGAAATATTGGAGAGCAAGAGAGCTAATGGCTTCATTGCCAAAGCCTAGCATTTGAAAACAAAGAAGAGGAAATGACTGAAGAACATCTTTTAACCTGTGAAGCCCTACCTGCCGGACCCACTACACAGAAATATTGGAGAGTAAGAGAGTTAATGTCTTCATTGCCAAAGTCTAGCATTTGAAAACAAAGAAGAGGAAATGACTGAAGAACATCTTTCAACCTGTGAAGCCCTACCTGCCGGATCCACTACACAGAAATATTGGAGAGTAAGAGAGTTAATGTCTTCATTGCCAAAGTCTAGCATTTGAAAACAAAGAAGAGGAAATGACTGAAGAACATCTTTCAACCTCTGAAGCCCTACCTGCCGGATCCACTACACAGAAATATTGGAGAGTAAGAGAGCTAATGTCTTCATTGCCAAAGTCTAGCATTTGAAAACAAAGAAGAGGAAATGACTGAAGAACATCTTTTAACCTGTGAAGCCCTACCTGCCGGATCCACTACACAGAAATATTGGAGAGCAAGAGAGCTAATGGCTTCATTACCAAAGCCTAGCATTTGAAAACAAAAACCACAAGAACAATGGACGCGAAAACACTAAAGATTTGCCTCGTTCTGGAAAAACTAAATTATGGAATTCTGAGAATGCATGCCAAGTTTGTGAGAAAATCCGAAAAAAAAGTATCCGTAGGCCTTCGTAAGAACCCGGTGCATCAAAATATACCATAAATCGCCACATTAAAACAATTGGAAAATCATACAGAAGCTACGGATCTGTGCCTCATGAACTGACACCTCAACAGGCTGAAAGTAGACTGGATATCTGTCAACTTATCAACTTATGATAGATTTGTCAGAAGAATTGTCACTTGTGATGAAAACTGGTTATATTAATAAAAACATTATGCTTCTAAACAGTAGCTTGATCCCAGCCAACCTGCCAAAGTCTTTGTTATAAAAAATCAGTTCAGTTCCAAAGTAATGTTGTGTGTCTGGTGGAAATTTTTAGGCGAGATTCACTGGGAGTTTGTTCCAAACGAGTGGGCGATTGATGCAGATCTTTGTTCTCAACATCTAGAACGAGTTCATGAAATTTTAAGACGGAAATACCCAGCAATTAGTTAACCAAAATATTCTATTGGAACAGGAGAATACAACACCCTATATCGCACGAACAATCATGGAAAAGATTCAGGAATTGGAAGGAATCCAGCTGTTACCACACTCAGCATACAGCCTTGATCTCATACCATCAGATCATCTTTTTCGATCCATGGCCCATTTTCTTCGTAGAAGAAACTTTGACAACACTGAAGCAATGCAAGTGACTGTCGCCAAATTCTTCACATCAAAAACCAGAGACTGGTAAGGTCGCGCTACTCGAATGGTTACCATGGATTTATCTTTGTTAATAGAAACCTCTCAGATAACGCACTGATTATTCTTGTAAGAGTGAAAGAGGAATTGCCACGCTTCCCGGCCCTGTAATTAGGACCAATGAACGTATCACTGCAGCCAATGGAATTCGCATGAATCACAAATGACAGATAGATGCTCACTCCACGTGGAGTAATCAGTACGTTATCTGAGAGGTATCTATTACCAAAGGTAAATCCATGGTAACTGTTCGAACAGCGAGACTATACCATCGTGGGATAATAAATCTCGCTGAGCGATCGTTCACCATTGAATCTAAGGGTTTATACTTATAAAATTAGTTGATTGCTTGTCAGAACACATTTCAGATAATTATTTTTTCTTAAAAAACATTACTTATGAGACAGTATCTATGATTAATTCATCGCGCCTATATTTAACATATGTTAGTTAATCTAATTTATTCTTTACAATAATAAATCCCAGAAAAAAGACATATTAAGAAGTCTTTGATTTGATCTAAAAGTAAAAAAGTTAAATAAAACTCCATTACAAATTATGGCAGGACTATAAGTTAATCCTCGTTTCTTTTCGTCAAATCTTCTGTTATCTTTCTGCTATCGTGTTTAAACTTAAACTCCAGAAATTTATTTTTTAAAAATGCCCTATTTTTGACCTAGGGCAAAGAACTGCTGACAAATTAAATGACTCAGTTAATCTTCCAAACATATCCAATAAAACAATTAATATTAGCATAACTGTAAATGCAGTTCGCAATTTTTGAAAGCTTATACCTAAATTGAGGAAAAATACGAGGGCTGTTCAATAAAGAATTATCACAATTTTTTGACAATGTACCTTTAATGATCCTCACAATTTTGATGGTCCTTCTCAAAATAGTCTCCCCTGAATGCGATGCACTTGTCCCAGCGTTTCTGTCAGTCTTCAAAGACATGCTGGGCACCATTTCTGAGAGACCCTTCAAAATCACCTCCGCAGCCTTCACCACTGCTTCTGATGATGGATAATGCCTCCCACGAAGGCGTTTCTTCAAGTTAGGGAATAGAAAAAAGTCACATGGGGCTAAATCCGGACTATAGGGAGGGTGAGAGATGTACTTTACGTTAATTTTTGCAAAATATTCAGCAACAACATTGGCAATATGCGGCCGCGTATTATCGTGGTGCAGCATCCAACCTGATTCACAGAATTGTGGTCTTTTGCGCCTGATATGGACTTTCAATGTTTTCAGGACATTCCTGTAGTATTGTCCAGATACTGATGTGTGTGCAGGTACAACATGCTGATAAAGCATTCCAGGAATATCAAAGAATGAGATGACTACAACTTTCCCAGCAGAAGCAGCCACCTTTGCCTTTTTGGGGGTTGGTGATGAAGGAGATTTCCATACGAGCTTTGCTGTTTGTTCTCAGGATTAAAATTATGTAGCCAAGTTTCATCAGCAGTGATTACGTTTGCAAGAAACTCCGGATCTTCCTCTAACATCAACTTTAACTGCACGTTATCTCCATTGCAGCGGTAGGCGATATTCAACATGTCTGAACTTACCTGTTTCTCACTGGCGGGAACCAGGAGTACCAACAATGAAACTACTACGGCGTGTTTGTTTCACATTAAGCTTACAGAATATAATAAGATTGAATTTGAGTGCGAAAAATTATAGCCGTAAAAATTGTGATCATTCTTTAGAGAAGAGCCCTCGTAGAATGATAAAAGTAGAGAGTCTGTACTTCCATTAATTATGCGTTATGATTTGGTAAATTTGGCATTGCGTGCTGGGATATTTAATCTCTTCTTAATACATTAGCTTAGTATTTAATTATTGCATTCATTCAGAGTATACTGTCCAGGGATAGGTTATCCTTGTTACGACAAATAACTAAAGAAAACATTTTTTCTGCTCGACATTTTAAAAACATTCCCTTGATGTTTAAACTCACTTCTTTCCGACAGTGTAATATATTAATATGTAATTATACGTCCTAGCCGAAAATATATAGTACAAGTTCTGAAAAACAACTCCATTATCTTCAGGATTTAAAAGACGTTCTTTTATATAAAACCTTAAAATTTAGCATACATCTGCTTGCAAAATACATATATGTGTCATTGGATTGTTTAGCTTCTTCATAATGCGTAAAATTGCGTTCCCATTTAAGCTGTGTAATTTAGGTCATGGAGAAGATTTATTTTTAAGTGAGGATGTTGCTTGCGGTACATAAACAACTGTGTAAATGACCCAAATAAAATTAGCGGGAAGTTGGAGAACTCACGTTAAACGTCATGCGTTGCTACATTCGTTTTTAATTTGATTGCCATTAATGCTAAAATCTCATTCGTGACTAAACAATTGTCGTTATCTTGAAACGGCCAGTTTTCTACTTCAGTTGAATCAGCTATAACAGAATGGCCATTATTCATCAAGTTATTATCTGAAATGCATATAAGGTAAGAACATAGCTGTAAAGACAGCAAAAACCAATCCGCAAGTAGTGTACGTCCATTGGAAGAAATGAAATGTGTAGTGTTTAACGCCCGCTTTTACTACATACGGCACTGCAGGCGATGACACTGATGATACATGAGATGAAGATGGAGCACCGGTGGAATGAGATGGCGGGGCAAACCGGAGATCCCGGAGAAAACCCGCCCCAGCGCCATGTTGTCCATCAGAAATCTCACTTTGCAGTACATTGAAAGAGAGAGCCCTTCTACAGTAATATCAGCAAGCTCTTCCGACTACATATAGTATGTATTTATTTATTTCCAAAGCCAGTTGTGCCAAAAATGATTTTTACACTTTTAGTTTCTTACACAGTACTTGAGTTGCTATTTTATCCCTTATTTCGCTACACATATTAACGCCGTGGTTATTGATGCATACTGGACTTTAATTCATATTACTTTTCTTTTATTTTTCTATGCCATTTTCCGTTGCTCTTTTCATAAATCCCCCTAGTATTTTTGTATCCCCTTCCTTCTGTACCTTCATACCCTAAATTTCAGAACTTCTATATTGATATTCTCTCATTTTTATTGATAAAACTCCGTTCTCTACAGCTTTTTTTCTTCACATTCTACTATATAATGAATGCACTATACAATGTGTCCAGTGTGCACCTATGCACACTTAGGCCCGGTTACATAAAATATAATCTCAGTTCAAGCATATGAAAATGATCTTCAGTCAAGCGGAACTTAGAATTTTGGTTGTATAAACATTGATTTAAGTTCATAGCCTCTTGATCTATGATCAAACCTAACTAGTGAATTTTCTCCAGTTAACTTGATTGAACTTAGATCAGCGGAACTGCAGAATTTACACAATAGTTTCTGAGAAGTAATAAGTAGTGCAGCTTTAAATAAACAGTAAATAAAGCATTTTTGTGGTTACTTGTATAAATAATTAGCCTCTTTATTTCACAAATGTATGTTAAAGATGCATTGTTTGTGTTCATAAGCTATGCATTTTTATTATTTTCAGAATTCAGATTACTCTGATATCTCTGATGATTAGAATTTTCAATATGAAAGGTCTCCTCGTGTTTTCCAACATAGAGGAAATCCCATCTCAGAACTAAATGACAGAAAATTCAAAATGAGATTTCGACTATCAAAGCATGTAGTTGCAGAACTGGAGTATAGGCTACATGCACAATTAAGAACACAAAACCTGAGGAAATAAACACTTAATCCAATATTTATGATCCTGCTCACATTACGGTTCTATGCAACTGAAAGCTTCCAAATGGTGATTGGGGATATATTTAATATAAATAAAGGGACTGCGTTTAGAATACACAAAGTTACAAGAGAGATTGCAGCTTTAAGATCTCATTTCATCAGGGTGAAATAAGAAGGGTTATGCGAGATTTAAAGTTAGCGGAACGCATCTTCTATGTTGCTTGAACTTCAATTTTTATATATAAATATAACAATTTGTAACTTAAATCTTCACTTATCTCCCATATTTTATTTATATTTTCCAGCTCACAGTATTGTAAACAGACGAAAATGAAAAAAGATATACATTGGGCATATAATGGAGATAAAGTAAGAGAAATAATTAACTTTTGATTAATACTGTTTCAATATGGAGTAAATTCGTATACTGTTTATTTAAAATAACACTATTTCTAAGACAAATAAGCATAAAGCGAAAGATTTATTTAGTTTTTGTTATGTCTAGATTGGCTACTCTGTGCACTTGAATTAAACAGAGTCGAATAGTTTCGATAATTCTCGAATCCTTTCGATACAACACGAAAGTTGCAACAAGTTTGGCGATGTTACCGCATTTGTTTTTGTGATCTCAGATCAGTACTGAACGACGTTCATCTGATCTAAGATCAGCATTTTACAACCCACGTGGGTTCGTAAGCTTAGTTCAGTTTTGATCTTCGATTATAAATGAATTTCAGTTGCGATTTTTATGCAACCGGGCCTTAATCTAGTCCAAACCCAACCTCCCCTCCTAACCTAAGCATACCTCCACATGTTTCTCTCTGCTCCAATCCATCTTTAGTTCACTATAGAATGCTAAACTTTTCTTTCCACCAAAACTTTGAAATAATTCTTGCTACTGTATATCCTCCACTCTCTTCGCATATGTTTATCATTCCAATTTCCTGTAATATTCTTCTTATTCCTTCAACCCAATTCGTCACAGCACAAGATTTCTCCTGCTAAATATTTGCACAACATTATGCTCATCTAGTGATTTTATTCTATACTAGTATTTCATCAACCTTTCTATTATCATCCCCTTACTACCCACCCTTCCCATCTCCAACATTGCAGCAGCGTTTCCACCCTTCCCATCTCCAACATTGCAGCAGCGTTTGGTGATGATGTAGGTAAACCCAAAACGTTTGCAAAACAATCTATGTATTCTATCAACTGTATCCCATTTTACGTCACCTCCCCGAGTGAGGAGGAGTCTACAGCATTCCACTCAAAAATTCTATATTGAACTTTCACCGAAAAGACATGTTATGAGATCCTGAATCTAAAAAAGTTATGATTTAGAGAAAATCAGTGTGAGTGAGTGTGTGTGTTTGTGTGTGTGTGTGTGTGTGTGTGTGTGTGTGTGTGTGTGTGTGTGTGTGTGTGCGCGCGAGCGCGCGCATTCGTCTTTTATGTATGTGAACAGCATAAATCAAAACCGAAACATACTCGAAAACTTTTATTTTATCAAAAATAGCTAATGATTTTGACTACAATATGTTTTAGATATTTTCATGACAAATGGAATATTTTCTTGGAATGCTCACAGATGTCCTCTTCATTATGGATGATCTTTGTATTCTTGGTAAGTCGTAAGAAATATAAATTTGGACATGTCGATAAATGAACAGTTTATGTCAAGCATATATGTGTATGTGTGTATGCAGTGAACCATTTCGGAGAAATTTCTTTATCTGAATTTTCCAATACATATACTATGGTTCAGAATTCTGAAGGTTCCAAAAGTCTTAACAAAAAATATAAGTGACAATGCATAAAACCGGAAGACCAAGACAAAAATATAAAGCACCTACACTTATATACAAATATGTACTCTACAGTGTTTCGTTTACGAATTGAATTCAGAACAGATGGCTTAGAAGTAACGTTTTAGCCCACATTTAGGAGATCAGGGTTTCAATTCCCCAGGGTTCTAAGTTTCGTTTGGGAACTTACTCTCTGTAAATCTCATCTCTCGGATAGGATTCCCCGGTGCACCAGGGTATAAGTAAGCCCGCAGAGGGAGGAGAGCCAGGGGTAAAAGTCGCCATCGGAGAGTCTGAATTGGTAGCTGTTAGGAACCTTGCCTTCTGCTGTCTTCTCTCCTCAGGTCTAACCACCCTTAGTATTCTCTTACCTCACCTTTCTCTCCCGGAGGTAATCCGTTAGGTTTACAGACTCAAAAGATATGCTATAAGTCAGGGTACTAAATTCCCTCTTCGAATCTTGTCATAGTGTTATGAGATGACATTAGAAGGAAGGGTAAACCATGGGTTCTCCATTCAGGTTCACGTACAAACTGTGAAGTTCTACAACGCGTGACGAGCCAGTGGTGAATTACAAACTGTGTGAATGGTAGAAGGAGCGTTGGGGATGGGGATGTTGGAACAATCCACTTCTGACTTTGAGAGCAATATTGGTAGGTCCAACTTAACTCAACCTGCAAGGTGCCGCAGATCTCACGCACAGTTGATATATGCTAGAACAGACATATGTGTCATACTGGATTTTACTTTAGAGAAACATTATTTCTTTCAGTTCCGCGGCCAGTTTGTCATTTGCCGCCTCCGTCTTCGTCGTTAATTCGGTCTTCATTTGTTCCATCTTCTCGGTGATGTTGTCGTTAGCCACCTTCATTTCTTTCATCTCGGCGGTGATGTTGTCCATTTTCTGTAGAAACTTCTCCAATGCAGCCTCCATGTCGATATCCCACTTCTGACACCAGTTGTGACTTTGTGGGTTCGTAGAATTAAAAGTCCAATTTGCCGAAGTTCTAAATGTTCTTTATTTGCGTAGAAGCACACTGCGTAGCAGCGGAATTACCTCACATACCACAATCTACAACACCAAGGTCGATGACAATAACAAACAGCTTATTCAACTTCCACAGCTTACAGCACTCTTGTTACATGTCTTTGCAACTGTTTACTACTCACGACTGACTCTTGGCGAATCGTCGCTCTCTTAAATACCTCATTGATAAATTCGAGAGACTTCTGGAGCAAATAAGAAAAACAACTATACTATGTCAATCGAGATATAACTATAACCTTCCTTACGTTAAACCCTATCTGGGCCGGCAAGTCACTTATCTCAAGCGCTAAGTTTATCTGCTTATGTAAGCACTGTCCACCTGTTATCTTTATCTGCAGGTTCTTTGTGTACTCAAGCCGCGCTTATCTCTCGGTACCAAAGTTTCTGTGCCTTTCGCCGCGACAATACATACAAATTACTCTTAAATATTCCAAATAAAATAGTAATTAATTACTGTTTGACTGTTGCATTTGCAATAATGAGAAGTTGTCTATGTATTTTGCTTTAAGTGTAAAGTCTTTAAAAATGAAATGTGAATTATGGTTTTCAGCCACAGAGAAATACTAGGCTAAATAACCACTGATCTCGCACACGTAAATGTGCTTTTGTTTACATCACCATATAAACTAAAGATGACCCTGTATACATTTTCTTCCAGATATGGAGTGGAAGATACTGTATTCGATACAAATATCAACTCTAAGATTTTCAAGAGGGTTTCCCTACAATACTTTACATTGATTCTATTTCAACATGTTTCATTTTCTCAAAAAACCCTCCAATAATTACACAAATATCACATATATTACACATCGCCTTCGAAATCGATCTTTTCTAAAGAAGGAGGAATTATCAACTTCTTTAGTTAAGTGGAGACTGTTACAAATATTTTTATTTGTGTTAAATTTGTTGCTTCACTGTGACCAGCTTCATCTTCTGTGTGACCGTCAATAATTTTCATTAAAATGCTATAAGTATGCATTGGTTATTCAGTAATTAGTAGCAACATTCCAATTAGTGCTCGGAAGTAATCTCCTACAAGTCTTCGTGTGACTATGATAATGATGATGATGGCGATGATGATGCACCTGATATGTTAGTTCCATGATGCTGTTGATCCACGTACCTCTGGCGGAGGATCTCTTCGGTCGACGGTGCAGCTAATGTGTGGGTGTGTGTGTGTGTGTGTGTGTGTGTGTGTGTGTGTGTGTGTGTGTGTGTGTGTGTGTTTCGGTGCACTTTGTCTTGTTCAGGGGGTGTAAAATTCCAACAAATAGTTCATATATTAGTAACACCTTCAATAGATAGAGTCAACATGAAAAATGCAATGCCATGGCCGGGGTTTGAACCACGGATCTCATGGTTTCCGTCCAGTCACTCTAACCCATTGAGCTACCATGGCCAACATGCCGTCCTGACATTAAATTCTCCATTTGACTCATATATTTCCCCGGTAGACTACTAGGGGCTCTCGCATCCGAGATACACCGTTACACAAAACTGAGATGCCGAGATACACAAAACCAGGAGATCCGTGGTTCAAATCCCGGCCATGGCATTGAATTTTTCATATTGACTCTATCAGAAACGTTAGTCTATATACGGCTAGTGTGAAGAAATGAATAATTTCCATCAATTAACTAAAATAATAAGAGTTAAATGATGAAGCCTGGGACTCAAGTACTTACGATAGTAAGTCGCCACAAACGGTGTATCTCGGATGCGAGAGCCCCTAGTGGTTTACCGGGGAAATATATGAGTCAATGGAGAATTTAATGTCATGACGGCACGTTGGCCATGGTAGCTCAATGAGCTAGAACGACTGGATGGAAACCAGGAGATCCGTGTTTCAAATCCCAGCCATGGCATTGAATTTTTTATGTAGACTATCAAAAACCTTAGCCTATATACGGCTAGTGTGAAGAAATGATTAATTTTTATCAATTAACTGAAACACCTTTAAGTTTTAGATAGTTTATAATTAATTGAATTTTTTCAGTGTAGGTACATTTATAGTACAATACGCCTTTGGTATGTAATGCTACGTCGGCGAGTATACTGGTACATCATTACATATTACGTATCTCAACTCGTGTGCCACCTAGTGAGTCTATTGGGGAATTGAACTTTGAAAGACGCTTCATTCTTGTAGCTAACACTTTGAAAAAGAAATGCTTAAATACTATTGGGTCTAATTCTAACGTACCACTTACACTAGCCTATCCTGACACGAGGATCCAAATATTTACAGTTAGTTTTCTTAACCGTCTTTCGGTTTGTGAATTACGTGTCCTTTTTGCGTTTAGCTGTTTTGGGAAACTTTATGGTTTTGCACTTTCTTGTCCTGTTAGGAATTTACCAGACGTAATGCTAGCTTTGTAATTCCTAAACTTTAAACAAATACACTCGCCACAGCATGCTACGTGTGTTCTGACATATATTGCATATTTATTACTCTTTAACACTATACCTATCACAATACATATCACTAGCAGTACATGTTTACATGCATCAGCATACAAATCACTTACGGTAAAAATACAGAATGCAGATAATTATCAGTATTACTATGGGTGTATATATGTATATTTCCTTACAGCTTACATTGCGAGTAGAAGAATACAATAGACTTAAGCAATAATCAAATAGTTTATGAGTTCGTCGCTATGTTATGGCTTTGAGATTTTATTCTCAAATAAATAAAAACAGAGA
Source organism: Mantis religiosa (assembly GCA_030765055.1). NCBI lineage: Eukaryota > Metazoa > Arthropoda > Insecta > Mantodea > Mantidae > Mantis > Mantis religiosa. The sequence continues at coordinate 30,374,399 of CM060955.1, forward strand.
ATAAATATTTTCTATTTGAGAAAAGTATTAGTCCCTGAAAATTCAAACCAATTACAGAGAATATCTAGAAAATGGTTATTCACACAAAAAGTATGTACATTGTGTGTTTTAATGAGATCTATATATTTGTAAGATCTAGAATGAAAACGTCCTAAGAGATTATACCCAGAAAGCGGAAGGACCATCGCTACTAGAATTATCGAACATGATAATGCAACCTGAGAAGTCTGGGCTGGCAGAGCATTGTTTTGATAACGACCATAGAGCCAATTTTCAGGAGATGACCATCCTGGCAAAATGAAACAGTTACTGGAAGCGGAGAGTTAAGGAAGCTTTGGCGATTTCCTCTGAAAGGAGCACGCTTAATCGTGATGCTGGATTTCAGTTTAGCTCCTCCTGGAAACCGGCATTAAAAATGGAAATCCGTCGATTTAAGAAGCAAAGATCAATACAGCTTGATAATCAAGTTAAGTAGTTACTTTTTTTTAACACAATTTTCTATGCTCACGCCATCTCCTGACCTGGCATTTAATTTACTAAAAACATTCTTTTGTTTAGTAATGCGAATTTTGATAGTGTTTTGTCTTTGTTTATATTTGTGTTATATCCAGTGCTTCATCTGTGGTTATAACATTTTATAAATATCCTGATGATGGGAGAGATGCACACTCCCGAAACGTTGATATCTAATCATCTTTTCACCTGGCTGGCTGCCCGAGAACAAAGTAAATAAACATAACTATTTAGTACTTTAATCAAAATCACTAGAAAAATTTTGAAATAATTAAATTTTAAGAAAAAGTTTCCATAAAGAGTAGTTTGGAATAAATAAAGTTCTTAATAGTCGTGAAGGATGCTGTGCTTTAGTACAATTTTGGTATTTAACCGAGCATTTGTTTTTGGATTACGTCACTCTCACACACTTACATGGACCTGTTTTAAATATCCCGTTTTTATAACACAGGCTATCACAGAAAATGAATTTTTAGTGAATTTTGGATATGACATTTTTGAGTGGAGTGAAATTACTTTCTCTAATTACTATACGCGGTAGAGAAAATAATAAAATTGCTTCATATTTCTCAAATGTTAACACCATAACAAAGAATATCTTCAAAATTTTATTTGATATAAATTGCATTTTAGTGAGACCTACATTGGTGTAATATTTTCTCTGTCTCTTACGATTTATATAGTATGTAAAAGTATGTAGAATGAAATGGAATTCAGATTATTGCAAAGTCAAGATATGACTTTATTTCAGGTTATACCTTTATCATAAAAATATATGAAACATATATCATTTTAGTCAAAAATCTTGGAACCAACTGTGAGAACATCAAAATTATCGAAAAATAAACCACGTAGAATGTAGTTTGGTGCAGAGGGAAATTCTGAAAATGTTCGAATGCCCTCCTAAAGGTGCTGAACTCAAATCCCTACGTAGCAGAAAAAGTAAAAATTTAAGCACGGATTTTATTATCTTTCTTTCTCTTCTCTTCTTTTCTGTTTTTACCCTTTGTTTTGTTGACTTTAGCTGTATGTGATACCTGGAAAATCAAATATTTGGCCAAAATCTAGAAGAAGGAGTAAAAAAAAAAAACTTTGTATGTAATATATGTTCCCAATGTATTTGCAGTACTGAAACCGCGTTTTATTTATGTTTACCCCTACCTTTTGGACCTTATAATCAATGAAATGCTGCAATGTCTTGTTTACGTTTAACATTAGTATATATTATATTTTAGGGGGGTCTCCATCTGAATACATTCTCAATTCATTATATTAGAACGCATTGTCATTACAGTCCTCAACAAAATAACAAGTGAATGAGAATACGCTTAACCAAAAGGAACTAATCATGGACAACAAAAAGTACAAATCACAAAAGAGGATCATCAAGCAATAGCATCTGTGGCTCGCATTTGGGAGGTCATGGCTTCGATTCATGAAGCCAAACTTTCTGACCTAGTTTTCCCCTGGTCGCTAGGCGAATGTTGTGGAGGATATCCACTGAATTTCTTCTCCCGCCATTGAAGCAGCTATTTTAGATATTTCATGTTTTGTAAAATTAATATTTAAGAGAAATTGAAATTCAGGAATAGATAAATAATGTAAGGTAGGTAATGTGTAACCATAACAACCTCAAATGAGAGGAAGTTTTTAAATATTCAAAATATTTCGTTCTTCTGCTTAAGGACGTCGTAGGAGAAAGACGTACATTTGTGTCTCTCCGAGGTTGAGCAGAATTATTTTCAGTGCGCATATAAAATGCACAAATAATGCGTGTGTAAGAAAGTAATAGTTAATCAATACACCAATCATCGTTTGTTAAAGAACAACATTTATATTATTTAAATTTGAATCTCAATTTTAAAATGTTTTGGAAGAATTAAATATTCATGTTTGAAAAAGAGACGAATTATTTGTCCGTTATTCAGCAATAGTAATACTAACTTCCTGTACTCCGAGACTACGACCCTGGGAAAAATAACTCCTTGCTCCAGAATTACTTATTCGCCCACCCACACCAAGAGTTGCAGGGGAGTTGCAGACATCGTCTAGATCGTCACCAGAGGTGAGAAATTCGTCAGCATCCACCTTCATCCCATTAAACCACTTCAAGGTGATCGCCACAACGTGGTGCTTTTAGAACACCGTCGTCGTCTACGGTTTTCCCATTTTGCACAAATCTTATGCTTCAACCACCTTTGTCATGACACTTAATCCTTTAATTCTGATGATAATCATATATAAGGGTGCTCAACTAATAAGTGTCCTTAAAAAGAATCATTGTACAGACTAAACTGAAAGACAAGCTCCTTATGAAGAAATGATCATGGCAAAAGCCAGAGATCAAGGTGAATAAAATGCAAAAGTATTATCAAAGCTCACAAATATAAATCAATGTTTACAGCTAATCATGGCAGAAAACACACCGGCGAATTTACCATAAAAAGTCCCAAAATGTATATCTCATGTATATTACTAAATACTGTATATTTACCTTAGCTAACAATTTAAAAATTCTCTCCACCGCAACACAGACTGGCCGTTGCAGAGATTCTCGAAGATGTGCTCGCGAAACACACTTTAGTAATACATAGCAGACAAAGAGAGCTTCGTGACAGCGGACAAGCAGGGGCAGGAGGTTAACCGAGGAGGTTTCCAGTTTGGAATTTCCTTCATTACTCTTAGCTTATTTCTGCGAAGAGCTACCACTTTTGGCGCCAGCATGACAGCACCACTCTCAGCAAAATAAGCCTAAAGTAAAATTGGATACTGTGAAACATGGTTCTCTGATCGGCACGTTAGCTGCCAAATTCGCCATTTCATACTTTGGCAAATCAACGTTAGCAGGGATACATGCACACACGATGTCAATGCCGGAGATGTGAAACATAGAGGGCATCCTTGCTGCGCAGAACATTCAAATCTCGAAAGCTTTGAAGTGTTCTGTGAGAATCATTCATAATAAAGCACGCAGCCAATTTTCGACAGCGCATATACAAAATATCTCAGTATATGGTACACAGCTCCACACCACTATAAATGGAAGTTCTATTATTAAACTAAACATATAAGATTCGGTTCAAAAACGTAAGCACATCCGAAACCTTTCGTGTTCTTAGATCCATAGGTGTAATTACAAATTCGGAGATTGTAATCTGATAAAACTTTCAAAGAAAAAAAACAGCTGTGAATATTATAAAGTGGCATCGTAAACTTCCGGCTTACTGTAAGCTCAAATTTTATGTGGTGTATTGCATGCAACCAATGAGGACACACTTTCTCTCCCTTAATAAACATACTAGTAATTTCAAAAGTACGCCTATTCTGTAGCTCACAGAACGAAAATCCGCCGGGCTTGGGATAAGTGAGATGTTTATATAACGTATGTATGTCCAGCACACTCCCCCCAGGGGCCTATTGCGGTAGGTACGGGAATTGGCGATCCCGGGGTCTCAATCTCTCGATTGGGTGCCTCTGAGTGGTGAGAGCTAATACCAAACGCCCAAACAAGGTCCACATCCGTGTTTGACCATAATCTAAGTTAGAGTAAATAAAACTAAAGTCAAAGCAAAGCCAGAGCAAAGCGAGAGCAAAACCAGAGCAAAGCGAGAGCAAAGCCAGAGCGGAGCCAGAGAAAAGCCACATCAAGGCAGAGCCAAGCCAGAGCTTAGCCAGAGCGGAGCCAGAGCAAAGCCACCGTAATGGTGACCGGAGCCTAGCCAGAGCAAAGTCAGAGTGGAGCCCGAGCAATGCCAGAGCGCGATCGCAGTGGTGACCGGAGCCTAGCCAGAGCGAAAGCAGGGCGAAATCAGAGCGAAGCCAGAGTTGAGTTACAGAATGAAGTTAGAGTGAGGCCAGAGCGAAGTCTGAGTGAAGCCAGAGTGGGACTGGAGGAGGGCCGGAAACTGGGGTGCGCATTCGACTGGTGAATACGTATATTCCTCAGTAGCAGAAAAAGTTATCTTTGTGATATATTAGACTAGAACAGTCATAGAGTCGTGTTCATTATAATTAAGTACAGTCAATAGGATACACAGATTCCAGTTAGCATGATTCAAGGGTCAGCTAGACAAATATGTGAAACATATATTGTGTTAAGAGACTAATAAGACATCGAAAGCCATCACTATAGTGCAAATTAGAGATGACATTTTACTATAAGAAAACTGTTAACTGTGGTGAACAAACTGCTAAATAAATATAAGAAAAGCTATTGAAGGAATCAGATAATAATCCAGTCTCTCGTGCATTTAGGAGGGTCAGGTTATATTCTCCTTGAAACTGGAGATTAATTTACCTCTCGCACAAGCACATGTTGGATCCTAGAATGGATGATAAGAACTGACCTTTCCCGCCAACAGAAAGTGTGTTTGTAAATGGGAAACTTGGTCTTCTAAATCAATTAAGCGAAATGACGGATGGGATGAATGCCTGTTTAATCCTTTCAGTGACTGACTGGATGTCAAATTGTAAAGATAAAGATTCCACGAATACATTATCCCAAGAAGCACCCAAGTAACCCCGTGCGTAGGAATATTTCCTTCTAGTATAAGATTATATGTAATTGGGGCGTATCGTCTTATTTTTAAAATAACCTTGAGGACGCAGCTTAGCAGTTGCAAACATACGAACTATGGATCTTTCTATTTCAGCAAACGTTCAATCTCTGGTCGGTGACTACTAGTTCCATATATGTTACATTTTAGAATAGCCATGTGGATTATAAAAGGATAAGTCCTCAAACGCAACTCTAAATTACGCATGAAGACAGCATTGTCGATTCAATTTACCTTTTTTCTTTAGTGTCAGGATAACAGCTTTCACAGAAAGTTTATAGGTTTATGCTATCTCCTTTTCACTGCCACTCTAGGAGTGTGAGCAGAATTGTTTGTTCCATCTTCTCCATTGAGTTGGTCCTTTTCTAATACATAATTTCTGTTCAAGAATATCAAACCTATTGGAATTGATATCAGTGATGATGAATATCACTGAACCGATTTTCCCCAGAAGATTCCTTATAAGGAGGTGATGGTCGTAAACTTTCATTCTCCGTTGATGTTTCGAGAGCAATTTCTTTATAAAGTCGGTTCTCTTATATGCGGTTTTAAACTTCATCGGTGGTGCATTACATGCAATGTACTTGCCAGTTTTATATGTTGAGGTAGATGCTTCTGACGGTGACTTTGCTGAAGCGTTCCTTTCAGGGCATAGGAGATGATGCAGTTGTGCGTTGAGCATAAACCTTTGGTGATGATATAGGCAAGATAATATTTGTTTGCAGTCGTAGTGCCTTTCATATCCTTAGTTTAAACTATGATTTCCCAATTCGATACCGGCTTAGCTGTAATCGAGTTAAAATGAGCGGACCTCCCGACAGAGAGTTGGCGGAATGCACGAAGGTTTCCGGGATTTTGTCAAGCACATATCCTTTCTAAGCCAGATATATTGGATCACCATTTCATTTATTAAACGGGGGCATTCTTGGTAATTGAATGGATGTTCACCGCAACAGTGAACACGAGTTGCAAGGGATACACAGGCGTCGTTGTACAAGACTCCTCGACATTTAACACATGTAGGCACACCGTTACAAAATTCACTGGTGTGACCAAAGTGCTGACACGTACAACATCTGAGCGGTTTGAGGATACTTGTGTAGCCTTACTTCAATGATTTCATATTCTTTCTTAATCTTTCGAGATAGATTAGCGTTCAAAGAAAAGGAACTGGCTAAGAATAAGAAAGAATTTGCTTCGTTGTTTCATATCATACCTTGATCTTCAATATACTCATGAATCTCCTCGTTGGATAATATGCATGCTGTCCCTTACACGGACGATTGTCACATCGTGCGAGGAATTCGAGTCGTGTGTACCTCTACACGTACCGGAAAACTGGCTAACATTGTTGCTTTCAGAATGTTTGCTCTCTAAGAAGCTGAATGCACTTCAATCCGAAGAGTGCCATTTCTTGACTTCACCGTATCGGCTATCTTATCTAAACCCTTCTGTGACGTAAACTATCTTCATTCCTTTCTTTAAATTCTTACTAAGTAGTAATCTTCCTTTACTTTATTTAGTTGGCTTTTGTATTACGCAACGTCAATTTTGTACTTCACCATTGCAAATCTTTCTGATGACATGCTCATATCGTGGGCGCCAACCCAGTTCAGATGATGGTCTGCCCTGAACCTTTCTCACCTCAGGATCGCATCTGCCAGTGAATATACAAAGGAACCTAATCGCCCTCAGCAGCACATCACAACTTGCAATGGGCCCTCCATGTGCCTGAACTTTATCAGCGGATACGAACTGTAACGACTTGAAGTTGCAAGTTGAGGAGGAAAAGATGATGATGAACCTCGTTGAAGATGTAGTTAACTGGATTCTAGTAGTTCCACGGCTGCTCTGGTAATCGCAAAAGCTCTTATTTTCAGGGGCGGTCTCAGATGGGAAGTCAGAATTTGGTTATAAATAAGATAAAATTGCAGTTCCTCCATTCTTATATTAAAATTGGTATTTTAATTAAAATGAAACTTTTCCAACAACTATTTACACCTTACAATGCTTTATATGCGTTGGTAGTATATCAGATTGTGTAATCGTTTATAACTTTCCAATGCAAGATACTGAAGCACAAATTCTGCAGAAATGCAGACACACGCAAAATACGTCTTTACACTTTCACGTCTTTACACATTTGCAGAAGAAGAACTGGTTCACTCGCTCGCTCGTGCTGGCTGGCTGTATACAGCCAGAAGGTTTTTGCTGTGTGCCCACCCGTTAAGGGTTTTACCGCAGGTAGGATTTGATTTTGAAATTTGTAGGATGAAGGTAGTGTAGGTCTTTTGGCGAAAAATTTAGATGCCAAACAGCCTAGAAGAATTATGAGGAGCCCAGCTTTAGCTGCTGATAGGATTAGCTCCTGGGTTATCTAGGGTGCCCGCATACCATACGGGAGACCCGGTGCAGTCTAGATCGGCATCTAGTGGGGTCATAATCTCCCAATGATCTAACAAGGACGCTTCTGTGTGATGTTAAACTTGCGTATAATTTTGAAGCCCGGCGCCTAATTTCAGCCTCCACGTATGCAAGACCCGATGCTTCGTGGAGCAATCTGGTAGGGAAATAACGTCCCACAGAATAGATAGACCGTAGTCCTCTATTCTGTGCACGTTGAAGCCATGCTATCCAGCTGTCTGCTGCCATGCCCCAGATCTCGCAGGCATATAACATCACCGGGATTACCAGCGCTCGGAAGAGATACAACTTCATGCCGACTGGCATCGGGGTCGACCCCAGCATTGGGTACAGGGAAGCGATTGCTCCCTGTACCTTCGCCGAAAGGTCCCTGATGTGTCGGCGAAAAGTTAGACCTCTGTACAAGTTTACTCCTAGGTACTGGACAGAGTTACACCACTCTATCCTTCGACCTCGGTAGCTGAAATTGAGGCAGTTTGCGGGGGTGTGGCGCTTTGTAAAAAGTATGGCGTGGCTTTTGTCCGGATTTAAGGACATCCGCCAACGCCGGCACCACTGTTGTGTTAGGCGGAGATGTCTTTGAATGGGGTTGACGGCTCTGATGATGTTTTGTCCTTGCAGAACAGAAACACGTCGTCAGCGTATTGTTCCATTACGACTCGTGGTTCTGTTGGGAAATCTGCCATAAAGACGTTGAAGAGGGTGGGGGATAGCACAGAGCCTTCAGGGACTCCGCCTCTCACTGGCCTTAGTGTTGATGTTTTCCCTGAGACTTTGAATGAGCGATTTCGCAAGAAGCTGTGTATGATGTTGATCATTTGTGTTGGGAGCCCCAGGTGGATCATTTTGTGTAGGAGTCCGGCATGCCATGTCGTAGAGAAAGCCTTCTCGACATCCAGCGAAACCGCGGCCGTGAAGGCACCTTCCTGGAAATCCAGGGCAGCGGTCTCCACCACACGCAGCAACTGCTGTACTGTCGAATGCCCAGGACGAAAACCAAACTGGTGGTCAGGAATGGCTTGAATGTCTCCCAATATTGGGGACAAGCGGGCGAGAATCAGCCACTCGAGAACCTTTGAGAGGGTGGAAAGGAGGCTAATGGATCGGTAGCTGGAAGGATGTGTCGGATTCTTCCCGGGAAAATCACCCGGGCCTCTCTCCACTCTCGTGGAAAGTACCCAAGGGCGAGGCACATATTGAAAACCCTAGTCAGGAAGAGAAATGCATTGAAGGAAAGATGGCAGAGCATTAGGGGTGTGAGCCCGTCCGGCCCCGCCGCAAGAACTGGCTTCAAGTGCACGAGCTTTTATAGTACTGTCATTGCCATAACGACAACTAAACATCTTTCAACTTTTCTACATTACATCATCATTTTTAAATAAATTTTCTTAGCATAATTTTAACATTTAAATAATAATTCTTTTACTAATTTTAATTAAAAACAAACTCAAAATAACTACTTAAACCGTTTCAGGACGTAGTCCTATATGATAAATAGGGGCTGGGAATTACTGTTACTCAGTTATCCCTTGCATATACCCAACCGCTGGTATCCCTCAGACTGTATTCCGAGAGCGTTTTGTAGTAGGTCAAACACGCTTGAGGAGAAATTTTAATTGGACGTTTGGCATAGACTCCGTCACCTCTTAAAGGAATACAATTGAGAATATGGCTCAAGATATCGGAATCGGCAATCCGTAGCTACCACAGTAGGCCCATAGGTTGGAGACCATTCATCCCGTTTGGCTACTTCAGAGTTCCAAGTATCGGCGAGTGTTTTGTGGCGTATGGTATGAGTATTAATCTCGTGTAAATCCTCGTCCTTTGGATCGAGAGAAGTCTTCGAAACCTCACCATCAGGGAGACGGTTGTAAGCACCACAACTGTGAGTTCGAAACCGTGGTTAAGAGCCCTGTCCTCGGCTGCAATCTCTCCTCAGTCAGGCTACCCTTATTATGCTCTAACCTTAACTATGATACCGAAATTATGGTTTGCCAGAAGCAAAGAATCATGATAGATGTCAAAGGAATGTTGGTTCTTTGTTACGACTAGGGCAAGGCCAGTTGAGTTGGGGGAAAGTGTATAACAAAGCAATATAAGAAGCAGTGTCCTTAGAAGATTTCTAAAGTGGCTCGCTTGACCAGGATGAATAGGGAAGTCTTTGGATCATTTACAATGGCGACAAAACAGCCACAAAGGGATTTTGGTTGAAAGGGAATTTTGAGAGTGAAAGTTATATATATATACACACACGCGCAGCTGTGGTGATGCAGAGGAGTCTTCGGTGTCAGGCCGATGAGAGGAGTCTGAGGCGTGAAGCCTATTAGAGCTGTCAACTTGTTCTGTCTTGAATATTTGTCGGGTCATCAAAATTTATCGAGTAATAAACAATTTGCATTCAGTAACTCTAAACCAAGATTGGTTACCCTCGGTCGGCAACTTTCATTTCGATGTTTGAAAAGAAGAAGCAGTAAATAAATAAGTTGTAAACGGGCATTCCAGTGTTGTGAAAATCTCCTTCTCACACCCATCCACGCATACCCTGAGAGAAACCTCATTGCTCGCCGACTAATTTGCTCAACCATAAACATTTTAGTTACAAATTGGCGCCGCAACGTAGAACTCTTTGTTCCACATACACAATATTGCTTCAAACTGGCGCGCCAACGCGGGACACGATACGAGAAGGAGGTTTGACACGAGCAGCACATTGAACCCGTTAAGCAGATTCAACCCGAGGAGGAGGTTCAACCTAGAAGGAGGTTCAACCCGACGAGGTTCAACAGGAGAAGGAGGTTCGACACGAGGACGTTCGACAACAAGCGGATCTACAACGGTTCTACTGGAAAGGAGGCCGGCATCGTCATCAGTGACATCATCAGGAGCCAGTAAAAAATCAAAGGTACAGAGTGTAAAATTATATACTAGACTATGTTGAATTTATTTGAGAAGTGAAAAACAAGATTTTAAGTAAAAATTTGTAGAAAACATGGAAGTTCAAGAGGTTTATAGTAATAGCAGTAGGCAGGAAGTCGAAGTAGCAGAGTGTAGTAGAACTGTCCTAAATGATGTAGAAATGGAACAAATTATGTTAGAGGAAATTCGAAAAGTGTTCGCAAGTGTTCAAAGTTTAAGAAAACACAGTGAAAGTTTAAGTAAAAAGATAGATGATGATAATCAAAGTTTAATAAAAGAGATGAAGGATAATAATCAAAGGTTAATAAAAGAGATGAAGGATAATACTCAAAGTTTAATAAAAGAGATGAAGGATAATAATCAAACTTTAAAAAAGATAGAAGGAAAGATAGAAAGTGGTTTTCAGAAGTTAGAGGCAGGACAAATAGAACTAGGAAAGAAGTTAGACAATCAACAACAGTCGTTAGAAAATTTCAGGAAAGTTAGTCGGGAAGTAGAGAACGTAAGAGAAGAAGCTGATCAGGTAACAGACAATGTAGGAAAAGATGTTAGTGAGGAGACGGAGAATGCTGAAAATGAAGTTATGAATCTAACTAATGTAAGGTCAGATAATGAAAACAGAAAACTGAGGGAAGAAATAGCACAGAAATTAGAGAAAGAAAGAGAACTAGCTGGGAAAGAGTTAGAAGAAACTAGGAGTAGATTGGTAGTATCAGAATGGGAAAATAGAAAACTGACGAGGAATTTGGAGAAAACCACAAGTGAAATTAGTGAGGTAACAATAGAAATCATGGCGACGAAAGAAACATGGAAAAGCATTCAAAATCGAGGGAGAAACGAAAGAGAAATATTAAAATATTTCGGGCAAGGGGCACAGCTCCATCAGAATATGTGTAAGAAAGATAGGAAAAGAGATCGATATCCGATATCTAAGCTAGATATGGAAAAATCATGTGGATGTAGAATAAATAAGTCCTTTGTACATGGAAAAGTCCGCAAAATTCCTTTGTATTTTCGAAGTGGGATGATGAATTTTCTTGTAAATGGTGGGAACTTAGGCTAAAGTATTTAAAATGGCCATAACAAATTGTAAAAGCAGAAGAAACAAACTTGTAAAATGTATAGGCCAAGTATAAATAGTGTAGTGTAAAATGTATAGTTTAAGTATAAACAGTGTGGTGACAGTGCAGTGAAATTTAAAACTAAACAAGTGAAAAAAAAATATAGTAATGAAAATCAGAACACTTAAAGACTTTTGAAAATAATATTTATATAGAATCCTAAAGAAATATTCGGAAATGTATGAAAAAGAAATTAACCAGTTAAAAAAATCAGAACCATGACAGACTTTTGAAAAGAATATTTATATAGAATCCAGAAGAACAATTCAGAAATGCTGTAAAAAATATATATAATATTATTAATGTACAATTGGTTTAAACATGGGAGTGTATATTTAGGAATTGTTTCAAGTGTAACAACAATATGAATTAATTTTAAGTAGATCAGATGGAGAAAAAGAGAGATGAGGTAGATTGAAATATTTTCCGAGTAATATTTAAAAGTTGAAAATTGCAGATCAGAATGTTGGTAAATTTTAAATGAACTGTTGTTATGTAACCATGTGAATAATTTTTAGGAAATGTCATGTAAAAATTAATGTTGTGAAAAGAAATTGTAAAACGAATTGGAAGTTGCTGACAAAGGTCTAATATTTTGCGTTATATTCGGGCAAGACATATATATATATATATATATATATATATATATATATATATATATATATATATATAATTTCATTATGGGATAATAAAATAATATCTATGGGGACATTTGATACCGATATTATGGTTTGCCAGAAGCAAAGAATCATGATAGATGTCAAAGGAATGTTGGTTCTTTGTTACGACCAGGGCAAGGCCAGTTGAGTTGGGGGAAAGTGTATAACAAAGCAATATAAGAAGCAGTGTCCTTAGAAGATTTCTAAAGTGGCTCGCTTGACCAGGATGAATAGGGAAGTCTTTGGATCATTTACAATGGCGACAAAACAGCCACAAAGGGATTTTGGTTGAAAGGGAATTTTGAGAGGGAAAGTTATATATACACACACGCGCAGCTGTGGTGATGCAGAGGAGTCTTCGGTGTCAGGCCGATGAGAGGAGTCTGAGGCGTGAAGCCTATTAGAGCGGTCAACTTGTTCTGTCTTGAATATTTATCGGGTCATCAAAATTTATCGAGTAATAAACAATTTGCATTCAGTAACTCTAAACGGAGCTGTGGTAACCCTCGTTCGCCAATCATATTTGTCATCGTTCGCCAATCATTAGATATTTGTTCGCCACATACAATTTTGTATCAACTATTACTCCTAGGAACATAGACACAAAAGATCTTCTACTGCTAAGTGCCCTCTTCAAGCTTTCATAGTGTCAAAAGTATAAACTACATGCTAATATAAAATCATTTTCACAATAGGTGTCTGTCTTAACCATTACACCTGTAAAGTGAACTGTAATAAAATTATGACTTACAAATGCATCAATGTATCTACAAATACTGCACAGCATTGTATTTTGTTAAATTTTCCTCTAATAATACAAATCTAATGTGTTTCAGTCACATGGCTTTCTCTAATCTTTTTTACCAACTATTCTTACAAACACTTATCCCTGTACCTGCTATATTGTTCAAGAGATTCAGTAATAGAAGCATTCTGTTGGACATTTTCATGCAGCTACAATGGGAATAGATAAGTACAATAGGCTTAAGTGATAGTCAAGTCTTTTAATAGGTGGTCGCTAGGTAATGCGTTTGAAATTCCTTTCTCTTTAAATAAAAAATAGATAAAATAATGCAAAATAATGCGTATATTTCCTACTTGAGAAAGGTAAAGACTTTGGAAAATACCAACCAATGACAAGGAATATCTCGAAAACGGTTGAATTCGAAAAAAGTAATAATACAATAAAAACAATTCCCCGTATTGTCCAGCACAATTCTCATATGCGGTCGCCTGGGATCAAACCGGCGCCGCCTTGTGGTGGTTGTCAAGCGGTCTAACCGCTCGGTCATGGCGCAGTCATATAGAAAACATTCACCATATAAAAATGCAGATCTCATTTAAACACATAATTTAGTTCAACGAACTTTATCTCATTAACATTTTGCTTGCTTTTAGTTTCAATAATTGTCCAGTGCCTTTACAACTTCAAAAGCAAAAATGTATTATGTTATACAAATATAACAATTTGCAACATAAGCTCCACTTAACTTAAGAAGAAGATGGACTGAGGATGCGTACAAGAGTTCGTGAAATCGATATCAATTGGAAAGAAGAATATCAATTAGAAAGAAGAATTAACACCATTTTCTTAAGTTAAGTGGAGCTTTTGTTGCAAATTGTTATATTTGTATAACATTCATTGCTTCACTGTAGCTAGCTTCATTTTCTACATAATATTTACTATGTTGTTTTGGAGTAGTATATAATTTGAAAGGCAGGATATAAGACCCCCTTTTAAAACTGTTGTCACTTCAGTGTCTTGTAACTACAACAAAATGTGTAGTGAAACTATTTCTGTGAACGTTTATCTTAAACTTAGAATAGACAGAACAGTAAGCCTTTACAGAAAAGTGGAATGAGGAATTAGTACCTATACATTTAAACATTAACTAAAGTGATAAATATATATTATATTCCAGACGTTCTTTAAGTTTATTGGCTGCCCGCCAGGAGAGAAATGCAATACTTTTACCGATCGTGTCTTGCTGACGGCTCACAGATGGCACTACCGCATCGTGCTGAAGAAGATTTGCAATTATTTATAACGTTTTATAGCAAATTGTATACAATATAGATTTAAATGGTCTTTGTCCCATGAAAATAACAAGTAGGTGTAATACATAGTGAAACTGTATTAAAAGAACAAGCATTTGTATGTGAGAAAGGCAGGCTTCTAAAGTAAGTATATATTTACGCGTTTAACAGCCGTACCTCACAGTGTCAGTAGTTCATAAGATATTGTTGCCGAGGCATTGTTGTGCGGCGGGCCGCGGCCGGCACGTGGGCATGGAGCTGGATGCTTGCCGAGAGAGAGAGACAGATATAGTCTGCAATTTCTCGCTGTCATCGTTGATTGTTATCGAACGTCTACTGCACTCTAGAACAGTGACTGTGGTACAAAATGCCTCGCAAGGTGTGAGTTGAGTCAGTCGCTAGTGAGTTGCAGTTGTTGATTTTGTGTACATCTGTGTGAACATTTGAAGTGTACCGCAAGCAATTCCTTCATTTGTTTACGTGTGGTGAAGCAACGATTGATCTTGAAGACTGTTGCTGTGTATGTCACGTCACTTTTAGAGACTGCAAGGAGTGTACAAAGTTACTGTTTACTGCAATAAAGGGCATTTTAAATTTCTGCAAGCAAGACTTTTAATTCTACGAGCCCACAGTCAAAATGTGTTATTTTGAAACTTTTATACACCGACACTTGTACTACCTGTGGTAGCGCAAACTAAAGAAAAACAAAAGGGAGTGCACTACATCTCTGGATCCTGATAGTAAAGAGAAATTTGAACTTAAAACTTGTGTTGAAAATGACCACTTGCAGTTTCAGTGTAGGCTTCCAGTCTCCTTAGTAAGACTGCTGCATACGTTCTAGCATTTCAGCGGAAATTTCAGAGCAGACAGCAGTAATACGTTGTTTCATATCATCTGGCGTAGTTGGTATGTCCTTGTAGACAGTGTCTTTCAGTTTTACCCATAGAAAATAGTCTAACGGAGTCAAATCCGGTGAACGGATCGGCCAAGGTACACGTCACCCTCGTCCGATCCATCGATATGGAAACAATCCGTGAAGTCCAGCTGTAGTAATTCGTACAGTATGGGATGGGCAGCCATCATGCTGGAACCACAGGTTCCTCCTAATCTGCAGAGGAACGTCTTCAAGCATCTGTGCAAGATGGTCTGTTAGGAACCTGAGATTCTTGTGCAAGTTTAGTGTTCCATCTACGAAGAAAGGGCCGATGAGCTGATGGTTCACTATCCCACACCACACGTGTAAACTACATGGACGCTGACGTTCCACCTGACGAACCCAACGGGGGTTGTCAACTGACCAATACTGTATGTTTCTGCGATTAGTTGGCCATGATTAGTAAATGTTGCTTCATCACTAAAGAAAATACATGATGAATCTGGAGTATCATGTCTTAATGGCCATGTACAAAAGTTAACACGATTCTCAAAATCGTTTCCATGCAGCTCTTGATGGAGAGAGAGATGTGATAGGGATGGAACCCATTTCGATGGAGAATGCGAAGTACACTTGCCTGACTCATTCCACTTCCACGTATAGATGTATTTTTTATCTTGAAAAGTGCAGAGCGATGCGCAGTGGTATCTGGACAAGTCCACCTCAGAACGGTTGCAACTGGAGGGGAGGGCAGGACAGTTGTGTACCAGTTGCGAGCAACTAAACACGTGCAGAGCTACTCGTTAATACTACAGCTTGTTTCAAAATGTGCTTGTCTCCTGGTTCCAAGAGAGCATTTATAAATGACGCCTCCTAGCAGCACATTAGGAAATAAAATGCTACATTTAAAATTACGAGAAGTAATAACCAATATCCATAGATTTATAAAAAAGGAACAATGGTCTGGGTCAGCTATAAAAATCTGGGGAAGGTTATCTGAGGCAACAGTTGTGTCTGAAAGCAGTTTAGGAGAGTTATTAAGAAAAGAAAAGCCATTTGTGCTAGTGCAACAACGTCGTTCTCTATGACCAGTAAACAAAGATTAAGAACATGCACAAAATCTAATTTGGATGTTTTTATTCAGAAGTAGTTAGGCAAACTATGAATAATTTTAAAGCACAGAAAAACAAAGACCAACTTTGAAGAAAGTGCTTATGAAGCTAAAAATTCTACTGACTTCCAAGGCAGTGTCTGAACATTAAGAAGAGTTCTTTTGAAGCTAGAATTATTTGAAAAGAAAACACTAAGCGTGACAGACAAATTGTAATCGAACATCGTACCATACGTGCAAAAAGGCTTAAGTATTTACGAAATATTCGGAGATATCGAAGTGAAGTTTATAGAGTTTATATGGATGAAACTTACATAAATACAGCACATACTGGACCATATGCCTGGAGTGAAATACGTTACAGGGACTCTGCAGCGATACTGAAAGGCCGACAGTTGTTTATCATGCCTGCTGGAGGAGAACATGGTTTTGTTCCAACAAAAGCGTGGAGATTACTACCATGGTAACAATTACAACTTAGTTTATAAGAGCCGCAAAACTGGCTACGAGAATGAAATTTTTTTTAGACACCTTATGCACCGCCCTCCCCTCTCGTAATCTTACGCGTGTGACGCACTGTGGCGATAGGTGCACTATCCCCACCACAGTTGCTGCTCATCCCTACCGCGCAGGATTCCTGTCAAGATAAAATAATACATCTGTACGATTGTGCGCGAACTAATTTGCATATCTACCGCAACAGCAGTCAAAACATTAATTTCCCCAGTCACATCTATGTTTCTGCTACGTTTTCTTGGTGTTAAACTACCACTTCCACGTAATTAGTTGAAGACGTTGATGAGTAGTTGCCGAGATGGTTACGTCTATTGTTATATATTTCCCTGTACACCATACAAGAACGAACTGCATTCTTCCTACACTCTCCTTACACCATGAGCATGTCAGCTTTCTCTGCTTTGGTAAATCCCATCTTTATTCACAACCTACTGCTTGAACTAACACTAATTGACTAGAACGTGGCAATGCACAAATAAACCGCCAACACGTGTAAACAAATCATAACAATATCTTATCTAGTGACTAAGCCGCTTGAATGGAACACTAATTGTCGCTGTGTAAAAATTTCGAAATAAGATTTCTCGTGAAATCCTGCACTATAACCCTGCGGAAAACGTCATTATCATTCTAAATTGCCGTACTTTTTATTTTTAGTAATTAGACATTGTTCCATTTAAAAAAGTGTTTGGTCTAAAAATACACCTTCTAAGTGTTATTGAAATCTATTTATAGATTAAAACTACGAACTCCTAATTACCAAACAATGGTGCGAAAATAGAACATCAATAGCATTTTCCATTTCGGAAATATTGGCGGTGCAAGTTTTAGGTGATTCACCCTCTATAGTTTTGTTATTATTAAAGGGGTTCTGTTAGTCTGGGTTTAGGCATATCCCTTCTTAACAAAATACATTATGTGAACAAATTTAATTTAAAAATCTTTTTTCTTGAATCCGTTTCCTATTAAAACGCCTGTGATACATACTGTAGAAGTAGTTAACGAAACAATGAAAATGAAATGGAGGAAAACGAAAGCGATGGAAGAATGAAAATAGGAAATAATATTACTACATTAGCAATGGGTATGAGCTTCTGAACACTATTAACAAATTATGTAAGTTGCATTAAAGAATTCGTAAAATATGAAGCTATTAACAATGAAGCAAACAAATATATCCAAATATAATAATTTGTAGCTTAAAACTTCACTTATCTTATAAGAAATAATTATAATTTTCTTATAAATTTGGGAGTTTAAGTATTCAAAATTCTTTTGAATTACCTAAAAAGATTGACAATGTTATATGATCTAAAACTGATAAACTTGTTCCTTTTAATGTAACTGCCTTATTTCCTAGTATTCCTAGAGAAAAACTTTTAATTTATTTAAAAAATTGGTTGAATTCAATAAATGTACATGAGGACTTAATAGTTGATTTTGTTAAACTTTCTGAATTTTTTTTTTTTTTTTCACTTTTAATGGTGAATTTTTTCAACAAAGTGCTGGCTTAGCAATGGGTAATTCTCTTTCGCCTTTTCTTGCTCATCTCTTTACGAGTTTCTTCCGAAATGCAAGTCACTAAAGCATTCTCTTTAATTTTTAAAGGTTGGTATAGATATGTTGATAATATTTTTGCAACTGTTCATGATAAACTCATTAAAGATGCTTTGAAATTACTAAATTTGCAAGATAAAGCTATAAAATTTACATTAGAAACTGAAATTCATGGATTTCTTTCTTTTCTAGATTAAAGATAATTAAAAATAATAATAAATTAAACTTTGGTATTTATAGAAAGTCTACTCATATTGTTAATTACATAAAAAATAAAAGTTTTAACCCTATTTCACATAAATTTGCTGTTTTCAATAGTTAGATTTATAGATTATTAAATATACCCCAGAATAAACATGAATTTCATAAATAATATAAACCTATTATTAATACTGCTTTAATCGATGGTTTTAATAAAGACATTACAATTTTAAAAAATTAAAAACTTCAAATATCAAAAATACGTTAATGATATTTCTACCCCTAGAAAAATAAAGGACGATTATAATTTTAAAAAATTTACTTATCATCCTCGGGTTAATAAACATTTTCAAAAATTTTTAAAGAGTTTGGTATAACTTCAGTTCTTCAAAATAAATATAGTATTAAAAATTTATTGCATTTCTCTAAAAATGGTGAAATTCCTAATAGTAAAAGGTTGGTATTTATCAGTTTAATTTTTTCGATTGTGATAAAGTTTATATTGGAAAGACAAAATGTAATTTAGAAACTAGAACTAAAGAACATTTTCGTAGCATTAAGTATAAACAAACTGACAAATCGGCCGTAGCAGATATTTTTTGTCGTTTAACAGAAGTTAAATTATTAAAACAATTAAATGGTCCGATATATTTAATGGTTTGGGAAAAGCTATTTATTTTAAAAAGCAAACATCGATAATGAATTTTGAAATACCAGCAGTCGATTCTGTTTTTAAATTTGTTTTATTATCAGATTTTGGTAGTACTGACAGGAACATATTAACATCTAGCGTTCGTAACGATGACGACAGCTTTGTTGTTTCCGGCTGAGGATGTGTAAAAGTTTCACATGAAATCGCGATCCCGGACAATTTATAAGAAAGGTTAATCATTTCTTATAAGATAAGTGATGTTTTAAGTTACAAATTATTATATTTGTATATATGCATTAAAGAAGTTCACCCCGTCGGCCAAAACAGCAATCGGTGCACTTTCAATCGAGTTGAAAGCTGTCATATTAAATAGTGGATTTAATTTATTTTTGTAAATTGTTTTTATTGCAAAAATCGTGTTTCTCTTTACCAAGTTGACAAGAGCACTGGCTTATAAAATTAAGTTTAGTCTCCTCAATTTTTGCCTGTCACTGTTCACCGAAATGTTCCACACTTAAACTGAAATCTATGAAGTTTTCTCTTCGCTTCGTCACATTTTAAGTATATCACAATCTAAATAAATGAAATTAAAAATGTATAAGAATCTCTGAGAGGCATAATTTGCCTTAAAATCACTAGAAATCGGATAGGAACATAGCGAACATTGGGGAATGACATTCATTTACAGACGTATCCGTTGCCCGCCTCAGTAGCGTAGATGGTAGCATGTCTGCCTCACGTTCAAGAGGTCCCGAGTTTGAATCTAGGTTAGGGTGAGTTACCTGGATAAGGTTTCTTCCGTGGTTTTCCCTTATCCTGATAGACGAATGTCAGGTAACTCTAAGCTCCATGTACCCCGGACTCATTTGAGCATCATTCCACCAATTTCCTTCGTCGTCCGATATGACTAAACGTTGTTGTTGTTGTTTTCAAATGCTAGGCTTTGGCAATGAAGCCATTAGCTCTCTTGCTCTCCAATATTTTGTGTGTAGTGGGTCCGGCAGGTAGGACTTCACAGGTTAAAAGATGTTCTTCAGTCATTTCCTCTACTTTGTTGCACAGAGGACAATTTGAACTTTTATAAATTCCTATTCTGTGTAAGTGTTTGGCCAAATAATCATGTTCCGTAAGTAATCTAAAATTTGCTACTGTAGCTTTACGTGGGATTTCTGGAATAATTTCTGGATTTTTAATTAAAATGTTCCATTTTTTATTTTTAGCTTTGTTATATATTGATTGGTTTTTGTTTGTTTTATATTTTCTTTTAATTAATGTCTTTATGGATGTAAAGGGTAAGTTTTTACTTTTGTTCTGAATTAAATTTGCACCTTTTTGGCAAGAAAATCAGCTGATTCATTTCCAGCAATTCCACAATGTGCAGGTCTCCATTGTAATATAATTCTTTTCTGTAGTGTTTGAAGTTTTTGGATCATTTTGTGACATTCTTTAATTTGGATTGACCTCATTTTATATGAACTTATTGCACATAGTGCTGCTTTAGAATCAGAAAGTATGACAGCATTTTTTAATTTATCTATTCTGTATAGAAGGTGTTTGAGTGAAATATGAATAGCCGTTACTTCTGCATCAAAATTTGTTGTGTGGTATCCTGCTGGTTGATAGAATGAGAACAGTGCACACTTAATTCCTGCTCCTGAGTTGTTGTCCAAGTTAGATCCATCTGTGTAGATATGTAACCATTCTTCAGGTGGGTATCTATTGTTTACAGTTTCTAATGCTAATGCGTTTAGTACAGGTTTGGAAGTTTCAGATTTTGTAACTATTTGTTCTAAATCTAATTGAATATTAATTGGTTCAAAAGTCAGTGGGTTTTCTTTGATTAAAATGTTTTCTTTAGAATTAGGAAGATTCAGATCTGTTTTTAATTCCATAATATGACTAAACGTTGGAGGATGTAAATTACAATAAAAAAAAGTTGTAGACGTCGTCGAAACTTTGCTGTCTGAAGTTCTAGATGGAGCGGTCTCTAAGTAAATGTCTATGATATTTTACGACTTTAATTGTGGCCTGAGTCAATAAAATGGGAACATTATAGAGACTTTTTCCAGGCTCTACTACTCCATTTATAAAATCAATTTGCACGATTTAAAAGAGGAAGGAAGAACATGCTTCAAGGACGAGGAGCATACAGAGTGTGCTGCAACAGTCGTTATAGAAGTCCGTGGTGAATGGTCGTAAGTGGGATAGAGGAATTTATTTATTCTCAAGTATCGGAAACTCTGCACTAATCCACCTATCTGAGGAAGTTTTGCTGTTGCTGGGTACACCTTAACCTCAGAAGAGAACAAAAGGCAACAAGATGGAATGCTGCCAGGAAATGGCCCATTTAAAGAGCAGCAGTTCCCAATGCGTCCAGAATGCTCTCAGAGGTGATATGACCCGTAGTCAAAGAGGCATTTGACGTTCTAGTTTTTCCCAAATGGCAATCCCCACTCACGTTAAACGATGTTGCAATTTAGATAAGTTGCTTGCCATTTTTAATTAATGAAAGACTACATTATAAACATTCTCCATGAATAAAATGGATTCACTAACAGTTGTATGCCAATTCTACATTTCGAACTGAATCATACATTGCTTCTTTGCAAGGATTGTTGCTTCACCATTACATTACCCCACAACACTGCAAGAATTGGAAGCGACGCTGTTGAACTACCAAGCGTATACCTCAGGTATATCACCAGCCACTTTAGACTGTCAACAAAGAACTCAACAACTGCTTCCGGAGTCCGAAATTAGAAGATCATTTCCATGAATAAGATACCAAACCATCTATAAAGAATAATGCAGTGGTTACTTAGAAGATTAATTCCATAGACTGCAATTATAAATTAAGAGTTGGGAAAGAGTGTAATCGACTTTAAAATTAGAGTATAACATCGCAACTAAGGTGTTCGCAGCAGTAAAGCAAAACCACCTCCTGTCACATCACTTACTCCACGTGAGGAAAGACATTTTGATTTCTCCTATTGCTTAAAGTTAGAGACGAATCGATTCCTAATGGATGAAAGCGGAGGAAGCTGTCGCCTCCTTTTTGGCTGGTTACTATCCTGCTTCCATCCAGTAGGAATCAGTTCATCTCTAACTTAAACCAATTAGAAATACAGGAATGTCTTCTCCACGTGGAGTAAATCTCGTAATAGGAGTTGGTTTTGCTTTACTGCTGTGCGACAGTTGCGATGTCAGCATTATCATAAAATGGACTCCACTTCGGAAAGAAATGTTCAGGATACCAGGGCTGGGAATTTCAAAGTAACAGGACGGAAGAAAATAAACTGTTACGGAACTATAGATAGGAATATATTACACATAATCACTTTAACATTCTTATAATCTTTTAGAATCTTTAGATACCACTCAACCCGTTTTTCAGATCTATTTTCCAAGCTTATCGTTACTGTTAACCAGTAACTAAGTGCCAACCTTATAATGGAATTCCGTATTAAATTATAACGACTATACTAACCATAAGCTTAGAAAATAAGATCACTATACCTACGAGTGTCCCCTGGCTGCTGTTTTCCACCTTTTTATAGCTGAAAATTGTTTGAGTGTAGATAACTCTAAGCCAAGTACTTAAGAAATATCATGCTAGGTTATAGGGTTACCATATCACCCGTTTTTACCGGGGGCCACCCGTTTTTGAGACCCTTCTGCAACGCCCCCTTTCGCCTCCGTTCAGTTTTCGAATATTTTGCGAAACCACCCATTTTTAAGTTTTCCTTTAAAATTAAAGGAAATTATTTATAATTGTGATGATGAAAATTTAGCTAAAATCTTTGAAAGTGATATATATATTTTTATACTGCTATAATTACATTAATAGGTGGATGAACCAATACAGTGTTATGTCTGTATTTCAACGGTTAACACTGGACAAATAACCAGAGTGGCCAGCGGTGGAAAAAACTTATTTTTGAGAAGTGTTAACACAGTTATTGATGACTTTATACTCTTTGATGAAATAAGTACTTTAAAAACTTACCATAAAATGAACTCTGCAACATTGGTAGGGAAAAGCGTTGCCAAGAAATGGTACGAATATATGACTAATAATGTTAAGTGTATAGAACTGTTGAAGGTAGTACAGTACTATTTTGCTATGCCTGCACATAATGCAGCTGTAGAGAGAATATTTTCTCTGCTAAATGTTCAGTGGACAGATGAATGAAATAAGCTCACTGCCGGAAATGTAAAGTTAATGTTGATCATAATGTAGGTACAACATGAAAAATGTAGCATGTGCTTAATATTATGACAGGATTATATTTAAAAAGTATTTCCTGAAAAAAGTCAAAGGAAATTAAAAGTATGTGAAATAAATGTCATTAACTGAATTCCTCCAGTTATTTTATGATTTCCCCCAGTTTTTTGACATTATGATATGGTAACCCTAGGTTATCACTCTCAGTAGCGTCCAGAAAATTAAGAAGCCTTGTATTTAATAGTTATTTCCTCAAAACGTGTATCATTTTACAATGCGCTTTCTCCAAGTTAATTTCAATAGTATATCATGATTTTGTTTTATTATGTCCCGAATTTACGAATGTCGTAGAAATTATCCGTATAATTTAAATACGGATGGTATTTAGCAATACGGTTTACTTAATGAAACATTTAATAAACAATAATAAGCTAAAAATAAAACAGGTATTTTATACAATATTGCTGAACCCTGCTGTTGTCCTTGGCTCAATATAACCCGACAAGAAAATTTTCTTTCTGTTATTAATTTAGGTGAAATCATTCGTGCTTGTAATTTCATGTATTTGTTGCTCTTCATAGCTACTTCTTATAAACAGTTGCATTTTTAGAAAAATGTATTTGATTTTTCTTGTATATGAAATTATTACACTTATGTCCCTCGGGGCAATATGTTTTAATAATCATTTAATTTAAATATCCACATCCAATGTGCATAGCAGCTTACACAACAATACAGTCTGCTGTTTACTTCTGTAACAATGGACTATGCATTGTTGAACCTCTGAATATAGCAGGATTTAAATCAGTCCTATCAGTCCTTTTCTATCATGGCAAAATATTGCCTAGCTGAAAGTGAGTTAGAATCATTAGGCGATATATCTGATAGCGAGGAAATTTCTGAAGAAAACCATATAAGTGAAGACAGTACTCAAGCTATATCAGAATCAGAAGACTGTTCTTCAGACATGTGGTTAGTAATGACAATAATAATTTGCAAGATGCAGCAGTAGTTTATTGGATAGATAATAAAATCAGTTGGAGTTTGGTACCCTTTCCATGACATGGAAGGGCTTCCAGTGTAAACATGAAACATACATCTGGTCCAACCAGGTATGCTACATCCAAAGTAAGTGATATCAAATCTAACTTTCCAGTAATTATGAACAAAATCCTATGCAATATTGTCTTGAAAATGACTAATATTGAGGGCCGAAGAGTGCAAAGTGGTAAATGGGAAGATTTGAATGAAATTACATTGGATGCATATATTAGTGTATTATTACTAGATGGCGTTTACAAATCGTATGGTGAATCAACAAGCCGCTTATGGGATCCAGAATCAGGTATAGCCATTTTTCCTGCTACAATCTCACTAAAGATGTGTTTTTGCATCTCTCGGGTCTTACGCTTTTATGATAAATCTGATCGACAGGTGCGAAGCGCAAACGACAAACTAGCTCCTATCTATGGGAACAGTGGGTGGAAACACTCCTAAAATTATATAATCCTGGATCAAATATAATTTTTAAATCCTTTGCCTGTGTGAAAGAACCATTAAATCACATTAATTTTCATGTATTAATGTTTTCTTAATGCCTTATCTTTGTGTTTTTTGACCACCGGGTCATTATGACCCGAAGGACCAAGAATGTAGAACACAAGGGTTAATTAAATTTGTTGTATACAATGCCATAAGACTTTCTAAGTTCATCAAAACAGTTTATCTCGTTTCTTTAGTTTACCAGTCAGAAATAAATATTTTAAGAAATCCTAGCATATGCCAGTGAGGGACAATGTCACGGTATGGCAATAGTCGAAGGCCGTTTCGACCTTCAAAGACCTCCGAGCAGTCAGAAACATCTGTGAATCTATTTCCAAACAATTGCCAGTCATGTGCGATAATTTGCCTTCAGAAGATTGTAGTGACAGTGATCGGTTCAAATTGACACGCGGTGTAAATTACATTGATCAATACTGCATGCCTGGCCTACTACATTCGCATTTACAAACAAAAATAGCCAATGTGTAATTGAGTTTATATTATGTATAGCAATATTAATTACATGGTAAACAACTTCAAAGCACTTATATCGAATATAGGTACTCAGATTTGCATTCCATACTAATTACAGACATAAAAATTAAATTTCAAATATAATAACTAGCCATAACTAACCAATAAGGAACAAGTTCACAGAAAACATGAATGTCAGATTAAAATGGAAGAAACAGCATATGACTAACTTCCAATAGGTCGTAGGCTCTGATATTGGAAGCATATGTTTGCATGGGATAGTAACTAAAAGAAAATACAGATAAACACTCAAGATTTTTAATATTATTACACTCTGGGCGGGAGATTAAATAAAAGTAAAATATAGGGGAAATAATAAGTGCTATATTGCTTTAAAAAGGAATGTGAAATAAGCAAAAGCATCTAAGGCAAAGCTAGTAAAGTAAATGACACATAATTTAAAAAGCTATGTATAAAAATTAAATATCATAATAGTGCATTACTAGAAATTAAACAATGTTTATGAAGAATAAAAATTGCTAACAAACTAATATTATTTCTGGAAACAGTGTAAGCAAAATATGGAAGGATTTAAAAGCATTTTAGCTAAACCTGATATAGGAAAATTAAGGTCTTAAGGATGTAAAGATAGCTCCAGAAATATAAAATAGTTACATAGATATTTTGGACCGAGCTATAATGAGGAAGAAGCAATGACACAGATTTTTAAAATGTAAAGAAATAAAACACCAGAAATAAAGTGCATACCAAGGAAATTTACAAAGATATGGGATATAAATGTAAATCAAGTTGAGGCATTAACTAACACCTCTGTTTAATGGGAATTAAAGGTTACACACAGAAAGTTGGCGAAAAGTAGTTATATATTCCACATATAAAGGAAAATTTAATTGATAAACGAACTGTCGAGGCATAGCATTACTATCAATTGTGGAGAAAATCTATTCCCAAATTATGCCACGAGATTGCAAACGTGGGTAGATACATTCCATAGGAATTTCAAATTCGCTTCAGCAACTATTTTTATAAAAAAATAGTTGACAAATATTTAATAAAGAAAAAGAAGGTATGGTCAATATTAAAAGGAAGGGTTTAATCAAATAAAAATTAAAAATTTATTTTATAAATTTTTAATAGAAAGGGTTAACTCAAGGATTAATGCATTCTTAATGTTAGTTAAACGCTGACTCTATATATAGGTAACACATTCTGCATATGTTATAAAAAAAGCCAGAGATGAAGTGAACTGGTTGGAAAAGAAATATAAATCAATGAAAAAGACATGCATTGTTAACGGCGCTGTCAACTGCCAGGATCACATCAGCATCGCCGATATACCGGAATTTTTTTTCCCGCAGTTCTTTTACGTAACACACATCTATCTATCGTCTTTAACCACACTTAAAAACCATCGTTCTAGACCGGGTTTGAACTTACAACCTTAGGATCAGTAGACCAGCACCTAACCAACTGAGCCAACCAATGAAATACGACAGTGGAGACAAGAATGCTATGTACTCTTGAAAGAGGATGGGAAATTGTAGATTTTGTTCACAGAGCGTTCTGTAAGGTGGTTCCGAATTCCAATAATAACAAATAAAGATACTCAATTTAAATGGCTAGAGTAGCAAGAAAAAGATTACTTATGGAAAGTGCTTCAAAATAGTTATATAGGATCCTGAATCTAGAAAAAATAAACATAATTTCTTGATACAGTGGTTAAGGTAACAAGAAACAAGTTGGATAAGGAATTCAAGAAATGCCTTAGAAAATAAAGTTCTAGGCAATATTTGGATAAAAACCAAACTATAAGGATTTTTGGAAGGGAGTATGAATAAGAATTGAAGATAAATTGTCATACTTGCAGACTCTGGGGAAGATGAGAAATTATCTCGGTTGGAGAAAAATCCCCACCTCCACTGCCAGGAATCGAATACGGAACCCTAGCATAGCAGACAGGTACTCTACCCCTGAGCTACGGGACCAGCCTGAGAGATAATTTGTTATCTATTTAGCAATAATAAAACATCTGGGAAAGAAAAAAGTATGCTGATAATTATTAGACAGGGAGAAAAGACAGGAATTGCATGGTTAAGAGCAGGATGGAGCAGGAGCATCAGCGAATGTCCATATGTGAAGAAACAATAGATGTAGAACATACAGTATTTGAATGTAAGGAAACTGAGACTGGAGGAAAGAAAGTGTGAGGTCAAGAATTTATAGGGAATCTGATAATAAAGGTAAAGCTAAAAAATACAAGATCATAGATAAATAGAATAGAAATAAATGGAAAGGAACTGTATAAGGGGATAAGAATCACAATTGATGAACGTTTATATTAGTCTCTGTTGTAGAACATTGTCTATAAATTAAGTTGGATTCTCCACTTGAACAGAAGCCTGGAACAAACCGTGATGGATAGTACAGATACTTGCATTGAATCTTAGTGCTTCAATAAAATATTATTATATGTGATCTTGAAGGTAGTAGTAACAAGGTCTCAATTTAAGTAATACATTAATGACTTAAGATTATAAAACAATTTATAATAAAGATAGGAAGTAAAGGACGTTTTAACAAATAAAAGAAAGAAGGGATGAAGGTTGCCGATTAACGGTATGCGCTTTTACTAGTACAAGAAGTAGGCAATAAAGATTTCTTAAATTAGATAATAGTTCTTCAAGAATCGCAGATTTGCAACCGGCAGCTGTTTTGTTGACGATGAAAAGGGAACAACAAAACATGTGGAAACTTGCCGTAAATAAACAAACCATCGAGTGTAAACCGTGCCAAGAGTTGGACAAAGAGAGTGCGTGGAACTCTATTTACGATCCGGACCTCATTTCCATGCAGATGTAACACTTATTCAAAAAATACGACCTATTTTTATGTTCGTCTCTGCCTCTATCCCTCTCCGTCGCTGTCATGTTTGGAGGTAACGCCAATATCTACGATTCCCCAACGAATTCCCTGCGTTCTGAGCAAGAAGTGCGCTAACTTTTGGCTCTCTTCCCTCGGAGCACAGATGTTGAAGACTTTTAAAATTGTCCAGATGTACTTAGTCGTCACTGGCACGAAAGAGCAGTGTTTAAATTCTCTGAAGATGTCGCCAGATGTGTGGCAGTGAACAGTTGTCAGTCAGCAGCATATAAATTCTGATGGAAATTAGCCACCTAACAAACAGTTAATTAGATTTATTGCTAATAAAAGGCTGAAATGTATGTACACATAGGACAAAAATAATGAGGTCGAAAACATCAAAGCGTGTTGCTCTATCTTGACGTAGTTCATTGACTCCGGGTCGTCTACATCAAAAGTGCAAGCTGCCGAAAGGAATAACATAACGTACTGAGTGATCTCACACAGAGGATATAGATTTTAATGCTGAAATATAGCAGGTTCTCCAGAGCTGTAGAATTAATAAAATATAACTTTGGAATAAAATATTAAACTTCTTCGGGTGTTAACAAACAGCATTCGTCTATTAAACATGACGATTTGGGAAAAAAACTTCTATAACACCCACTCGCATTGTATTATCTATAAAGAATGAAGTAAATAAATAACAAATCTAGTAAATAAATAACCAAGATCTACTGTAATTTTATTTAGCTCTGCTCGTAACCCATCCCCGTTTACCAACCCCTTCATCAGTCTGGTCCTCAGCAAAAATATGCGTATTCTGCCCTTTTGGCCAAATGACACCCAAATATTCAGTAACCGATTTATGTAATAAAAGGTCACAGTAATATTGTAAAAGAACTACAAGGGTGGGTCAAAAAGTAATGCCTCCTATTTTTTCTCTTTTAATTACCAGGAAAATTGAATCAATTTACATAACTTGAAAACTAAAACATTGACGATTAATTTGTCATTATTCAATATAATCTCCGTCCTTTTCCACAGTTTCGTCCATCTTTTAACTAGGGCATGTATTCCAGTGTGGTAAAACACACGTCTTGCCTCATAAGCCATTGACGCAGGGAGGTTTTCACAGCCTCCTCATCTTCAAAATGACTCCCACGATGAGCTTTTTTTTTTTTTTTGTAGTTTACGTCCTCCAAAGTTAAGTCATATCGGACGATGAATAGAATGGGTGAAATGATGCTCAAATGAGCCCGGGGTCCATAGAGCTTAGAGTTACCTGACATTCGTCTTTCGGGATAAGGGAAAACCCCGGAAAAACCTTATCCAGGTAACTCAGCCTGACCGAGATTCGAACTCGGGACCTCTTGAACGAGAGGCAGGCATGCTACCACCACGCTACCGAGGCGGGACGATGAGCTTCCTTTAGTGGCCCGAACAGATGGAAGTCTGATGGTGCCAGGTCAGGGCTGTATGGGGGCTGAGGTAAGACTTGCCATCCCAATTTCTGCGGTGGTGTAAAGGCTGGTGTGTGGTCTTGCATTGTCATGCAAACGAAGAACATTCGCCATAGTGTTTGTTGGGCGAACTCGGCGAAGACGTGCTTTCAGCTTTTTGAGAAACCTGACGTATTGGACAGAATTTATTCTGCATCCCTGCTCCAAAAAAACAATCATAAGCACACCCTCTGCGTCCCAAAACACTGTCGCCATAACTTTCCCTGCCTACCGCTAAGTTTTGAATTTTTTTTTTCGGTGACGTTTTGTGATGCCATTTCATTGACTGCCTCTTTGATTCAGGTTCAAAAAAATGAACCCACGTTTCGTTTCCAGTAAATTTTTTTCCATAAACTCCTCTCCCTCCAAACTGAAGCGCTGCAAGTGTTCGGAGGCTATTGTTTTCCTTGTTTCTTTGTTTTGGTCGGTTAACATTCTTGGTACCCAACGTGAACAAACTTTTGAGTAATCCAGTTGTTGAATAATCGTCATCACACTGCCTTTACTGAGGGAGGTAATGCGACACAATTCACCTGTTGTTACCCGACGATCACAACGAATGATGTCATCGACTCGCTGAATGTTAAATGGAGTCACTGCAGTCACCGGCCTGCCGCTTCGCTTTTCATTTGCCAATGGTGTTTGCCCGTTAGCTTCGTTACAGCGACGAACCCATCGTCTAACAGTGCTGACATCCACCGTTGCATCACCATACACATTTTTAGCCTTTCGTGAATGTGAATTGGCGTTTCAAAAAGTCAATCACAGAACGCTGTCTAATACGAATGTTGATGTCAGCCATTTTGCAAGAGGATGCAGTGCTGCCACCACTTAGGAAGTTACTACTGCAGAGGATTGGAGAAGAAAGTTTGAGGAATTGCGCCAAATTCAAAGTTTTCACATAACTTACTTATTTAAGGAAAAAAAAATGGGATGCATTACTTTTTGTCCTACCCTCGTATAAGATGAAGTTCACCTTAACTCTTTTACTCATCACTAAAATCGTCACCTATACTAACTTAAATCACCTCTTTCTCTTATTTTACTAAAGTACATGAGGGTAAACACGTCTCTTCAATATCCCGTTATGTCTGCGCTACCAACTTGCGCTGCCTGCGATTTCTTTAACGTGCACACAACGTTCTCTCTTTTACAAGTCCACTGCTCTGCTTTCCGTCTCCGACACAAAACACCAGTTTTCACTAATCAACTCTCAGCACACTCACATTACCAGCGGACTTCACACCACGGAGATGAACGTACTGCACTGCTTGCTGTGTCAACGGCAGTCCTTGTGAAGCACTACTGGAATCAAGATTATAAGACTGCTGCTGTAGTTCCAAGAATATATTAAGTGATAGTTCCGTTGGTGAGTGAATAGCACAATGATGGCTCCAACGTTTCAGTAATGGGGACGAAAATATTAGGAATAAACATTTATGTTCCCAGTTACGGAATGTTTAGATTACAGTTTTCAAATAAAACCCATAGTCATGCACCAGAGCTTGGTGCTTCAAGAGATATCACACCTTGTAATATTCAAAATACTTAAAAATCATACAGGAAGGTAACTGTGTACCATATGAGCTGACACTGATTAAGCACCTGATTAAGCTAATTGACAGAAACTAATCATTTCTTCACTCTAGCCATATATAGGCTAAGGTATTTGATAGACGGAGTCAACATGAGAAAATCCCAGCCATGACATGGAATTTTTCATGTTGACTCCATCAAAGAGTTTAAGAGTTTAATGATGAAGCCTGGGATTTAAGTACTTTCGATATTAAGTCACCATAAACGGTGTATCTCGGATACGAGATCCCCTAATGGTTTACCGGAAAATTATATATATAATTATATATATACGAGGTACGTCCAGAAACTAAGTTCTGTTTGGTAATAAAATTAAATTGTGTACAGATACAGAAAAATTATTTATTGCACAAAATTCTACAACTCTTAAATTACTTTCCCACATAACTGCCGAAATTTTGCAGGCATTTGTCATAGCGAGGTACAAGTTTTTGTATTCCTTCTTCATAGAAGTTTTCTGCCTGTGTCTTCAACCAGTTGGAAACATTTTCTTTCAGCTCTTCGTCATTATTGAAGTGTTGACCGCCAAGGAAAGATTTGAGATGCAAAAACAGATGAAAGTCGCTAGGAGCGAGGTCA
Organism: Mantis religiosa; assembly: GCA_030765055.1. Taxonomy (NCBI): domain Eukaryota; kingdom Metazoa; phylum Arthropoda; class Insecta; order Mantodea; family Mantidae; genus Mantis; species Mantis religiosa. Next base: position 30,406,334 of record CM060955.1, read on the forward strand.
GGGCTGTACGGGGGATGGTCAAACACGTTCCACCCAAATCCCTGTAGGATGTTTTTCGTCGTATTTGCAGTGTGTGGTCGTGTGTTGTCGTGAAGAAACACAACACCTTTTCACAGCATTCCTCGGCGCTTATTCTGTATTGCACGGCGCAGTTTCCTAGGTGTCTCATAATAAATAGCTGCCTTCATTGTTTGACCACGCGCTAAGAAATCAATGAGCAAGATGCCTTTCCTGTCCCAGAACACTGTGCACATTATTTTTCGAGGTGTCATGCTGGGAATGAGGTGTTCCTCCATTCCATTGATTGACGCTTACTTACAGGGGTGTCGTAAGAAATCCAAGTTTCATCTCCTGTGACTGTGTCAGAAATTCTTCGCCGTCTTCATCATAACGGGTCAAAAACTGAAGTGCACTACCCATCCGTTTTGTTTTGAGTTGCTCAGTAAGAATCTTTGGCACCCAACGTGAGAAAACTTTACGAAATTTCAGTTTTTCGGTAATAATTTCATGAACTAGTGATAATGAGATTTGGGGAAATTTCATAGCTAGAGCAATAATTGTAAACTTGCTGTTTTCTTGGTTCTTGTCATTAATCGCCTGAACCACTTCTGTAACCAAAGATGGATGCCCACTTCCTTCTTCATCGTGCACTTCACTACATCCTTCACTGAACTGTCGGAGCCATTTTCTCACCATTGTATCACTCATCGCATTTTGCCGGTAAACATCGTAAATTTGCCGACAAATTTCAATTGGTTTCACTTTCCTAGCATTCAGAAAACGAATCACAGTTCTGATTTCACAAGCGGCGGGATTTTTAATCAACACCGACATTGTAAACAAACACAACAAAGCGTACGTGGCTGACAGCGATCTCACAATGGCGCACGTTTCTTCTCCTTGATACAGAGCGGAACTGCGATCGCAGCGCTGCAGCGGAGATAAATTGAAAGCGACCTAACTTTCTGGACGACCCTTATATATGAGTCAATTACGGAATTTAATGTCAGGATGGCACGTTGGCTATGGTAGCTCAGTGGGTTGTGGCCTTTTCCACCCCCGCTGCGGCTGCTGCTACTCTGTCTTTGGTATCAGCCACTCTGGATGTGACCTTAGCAGCCTGGATCCCGGTGATCTGGTCGCCTAGTAGATTGCTCTATGAGTTGACTATTCTTTGCCCTGGCTAGTCATTAGAGCTGAGACCACGCTATCTACAGGGTATGCGTGAGATAGGTTGACGAAATAAAAACAACACAGTTCATCGTATCCGCTTTACTATTCAGTTCGTTTCGTGCTCACAGTTTACCAGGAGTTGCCGCCGCGTTCAGGTCGAATTACTCTAGATTTCCACTATCACGTTAAAACTATACTGAATTGCTGAAATCTATCACGATGGAATAAATTACTAACACTGATTTGAAAGTATACTTCGCCGCTTAATTCACTGCTGAGAGATCTTGTTCACTTAATAAGATTCTCATTACGGGTTGTACTTCTCGGCGCAATCCGACGTTTTTGTCCCCGGCAGGCAAAACACGTCTACACTGTATCACGTCTCAGACTAGAAGACCGACGCTAAAACCTAATATTCCTTACCAAAACAGATATAGCCTCGCCTCCAGCTGGATTTCTCTGAAAAACTCTAGTTAGCGAGCTACAACCACGCGGACGTTTCCCCGAAATACTGGTTTGGGCCAGGTTTGGACCGGTCTACTAATTACCCAGGTAGCGACCCAACCCGTGACCACAGCCTTTCGACGGAACATTTTCATCCATAGAGACCAGCAACTTTATTATATAGCTCTGGGTTAAAATACTTATTCGCATTCTAGTAATTGAATCTAAATGCTGTTGCTTCGTTTCATGAACTTATCCATCTGTAATATTCATTATCTTAAATTCTTTCACCTTACTTCCTCATTATAATTTAATTATCATTTTATTCATTGTTAAAATCGTATTCAATCATACGGCTAATAAATACGGCATCAGGGTAACTGGAAGGAAACCAGGAGATCCGTCGTTCAAATCCCGGCCATGGCATTGAATTTTTCATGTTGACTCTATCAAAAACCTGATTATCTGTGTCTGGTTATCACTAATTCCTGATATAATATATTTATCAGAAATACTGTTACTTTTAATGAAAATTGGATAAATTGCTGTAATCCTGAAACCTTGAAACAGTAGCTCGATACCGCTTAGCCTGCAGAAAAGTCGGTTCGGCCGCAAAATAATCACGTGTCTGGTGGAAATTTAGTGTAATTCCGTTGGGATTTTTATTCTGAACTGAAAGAAGTTTATTAAATATGGGGGCAAAACTTCCGGCATTAATAGAAACAGAATTTTCTTGCAGTAGGACAATGAGTGACCTTATCCAAATCAAACAGCAATGGCAAAATCCAGAAATTGGAAGTAATCGAATAGCTACCATAACCATGACCTACAGCCATGACCTTGTGATCGCGCTATCGTCTGTTTAGATACATAGCCCATTTCCTAGTGGAAGAAATTTGTGAATACTTTGAAACAATTGCAATGGGTATCACCAAATTCTTCCCATAAAAAATCAAAAAGTGGTACCATTTTGGGATAGTAACCCTCGCTGAAAGGTGGTTCAGAACTATAGAGTTGAATGGTCTTTACTCCGAAGATTAGAGTCATTTGCTGTAACAATACGTTTAAAAAGTGCTTAAAAACTAATTACTTATGAGGCATCATCTAGTTAAAAGTAAACAGACAATTCCTCTTCAACTGAAGCAGCCTAATCACAAAGAGTGATAATGGAGCTTAAGTAATTATCAGTCTCCTTGAAATGGATCAGATAAGCTGCGCCCCATGTACTTAGTTGCATGCCGGTGGGTTGTGTCGCAGGATTTATTGGAAGCCGATTTTGAAAGAAAATGAAAAATGTGAAGGAAAAAGAGAATCAATTAGTGTTTATGCAGTTTGATCAATCGAAATTAGCGAGTTAGTTGGTGTGAAATATAGAAACGAAACAGTATAAAGCTATAAAATTTACATTTACATTAGAAACTGAAATTAATGGATTTCTTCCTTTTCTAGATATAAATATAATAAGAAATAATAATAAATTAAACTTTTCTAGTTATACGAAGTTTACTCACATTGATAAATACATAAAAAAAGTAAAAGATTTAACCTTTTTTCACCTAAATTTGCTATTTTCAATAGCTTGATTTATAGATTAATAAATATACCCCGGAATAAAAATGAATTTAATAAAGAATATAAACGTATTATTAATACTGCTTTAATTAATGGTTTTAATAAAGAATTTATAAATAAAACTTTGAAACATTTAAATATCAAAATACTGTTAATGATATTTCTACCCTTAAAAGAATAAAAGACGATTATATTTTAAAAAAATTTCTTACCATACTTGGGTTAATAAACATTTTCAAAAACATTTTAAAGAGTTTGGTATCACTTAAATTCCTTTAAATAAATATAGTATTAAAAATGTATTGCACTTCTCTAAAAAAAAAAAAAAAAAAAAAAAAAAAAAAAAAGATAAAATTCCTAATAATAAAAAATCTGGTACTTATCAATTTAATTGTTTAGACTGTGATCATGTTTATATTGGAAAGACGAAACGTAATTTGGAAACCAGAACGAAAGAACATTTTCGTATCATTAAGTATTAACAGACTGATAAATTGGCCGTAGCGGATCCTTTTTGGTCATTTAACCATGAAATAAATCCATAAGTTAAATTATTAAAACAATTAAATGGTCCGATAGATTTAATGGTTTGGGAAAAGATATTTATTTAAAAAAAAAAAAAAAAACATCGCGTAATGAATTTTGAAATACCTGCAGTCGATTTCGTTTTTAAATTTCTTTTATTTTCAGATTTTGGTAGTACTGACAAGAACATATTAACATCTAGCGTTCGTAACGATGACAGCAGCCTTATTGTTTCCGGCTGAGGATGTGTAAGAATTTTACATGAAATCGCGAACCCGGACAATTTGTAAGAAAAGTATCATCATTTCTTATAGGATAAATGAAGTTTTGCGTTAAAAACTGTTATATTTGTATATATTTGTTTGCTTCACAGTTAATAGCTTCATATTTTACGTATTTATTATTCCTGGTATTGTTTACTTCATAGTTACATATTTATGTTTGCAAATGGAGACGGCGAAAATAGAAAAGGGAAAATATTTAAAATAAGAATAACTACAAAAAGTGTGTTCCCCTAATTTTTTTTTTTTTTTTTTTTTTTTTTTTGTGCTTGAGCTTTGCCGCTAGTTGTGAATTCGCACCGAATGTGCAATTCCACATTTCAATTTACTTACCACCATTTATTTAAGTTGAACATCCCCATGGCCATATCAAAGAGCTATTGAAATTGGTATTTCATTACGGAGGGGATTCGGTACAGTTGAGTCCAGAGGTTCTACTCCCATTAGTCCTGGGCCCGTACGACCAAGACCCGCGCCTCTTTCAACCAGGGAGTATCCGTGCTGTCCCAAAGGGCACCCGGCGTCCTCCGTGGAGCTTTCCATAGGGCAAGACCTAGAGACTAACAACCCCCCCCCATCTGGTCCAAGGACACAAGACGGGATGGAAGTGGATACGCCACTTACGCGCGCCAACACCAAAAGGTGAAGGCTACCGATATGACCTCGATGGGGCCGCCTGGCGATCTAGCACACCTTCTACTAGCTATGCAAGCTAGTACCCGGGAATATTAATGGCGTCCCTCAACCCCGTTCGGAGACGTACCCGATCTCCCACGGGTATCGGGAACATCTGCCCCGTCGAGAACAACCCAATCCGAACAAATCTCGAGTGCTCGGCCCGAGGTTCCTCTAGTAACGTCAGAGGTACCACGAGTGCTAAGAGTCCGCAGCGCCCGCGCCACGGCAGCTGAAGGGGACGGACCCCCTCCCCTACGGGAGGATTCGGTACGTAGGCCACCATGCTGGGCTCATTCTTCCTATGTACCCAAGTGGGGGCACCCCGGGAGGAAGGATGAGGCGAGGGAGACAGAGGGCGGCCGACCCAAGGAGCCACGACAGTACACAGGGCAGGGTCCCTATAGTTTACTTGGATAGAGACTTCCCCCGACAGGCCAGGACAACGCACACGCTCTCATACAGCGGGACGGCAACGAGCCCAGCAGCTGAGCCCCAAAGGTCCCTGGCTGACGGTCCCGAAATGGTCCCAGCAGAGAAGCGGAGACCGGCAACCGACCTACTGGAGGAGGAAGTAGTTTTCCTCAGAGCATATCATCCTGCCATACACCACCGAGACACCCGCCGACACTTCTACCCTGAAAGAGACCACCAGATGAGAGATGATGTGAAATGATAATAGAGATGAAATGGAGGGACAGTGAATTCGGGGGATGTAACAAACCTACCCAGCGACTCGGGAAACCCCCGAAAAACCCATGGGTCAGGTAGGTCGGCCATGGGAATCGAACCCGGGCCTCCCGAATGCGGGCCACAGACGAAACCGCCTTAGCTCTCCCGCTCGGTATATCAAAGAGCTATGTCTGCCTACAACCAAATTTCGTCGAGATCTCTCAAACGCCACCACTAGGGTATACAGTTTACACGACGCTTCTATACTTAAATACAGTGATATTTATGCAACTGACACATTTATTTATTTCTTTAATTATTCCGTTGGAAATTCATTCAATGGTCTAATTTTAGCGCCAAATTAAGCAGAATGTTCTGGAGTTTCACTTCCTTGCCACTAGATGCGCAGATGTTTATATTTTATTCCTAATTGCTGTTGTTGGCAGCTATTTTGTTCTAGTCAACATGAAAATGTCGTATACTTTAAATCAGCGACTTCCTTGTGAAGCAATACTGGACTACGAATTCAATTACAGTTACTCAAAGGGTATACCAGAGAGAATTTGGTATTCGCAATCCTCCCAAAAGAAACACAATACTGGGACTTTTCTTACTCTTGCACAAACTATTCCTAAAGACCATTATTTTCTTCATGTTAATAAGTATAAAATTTAAATTATCTTATTGCTCGCTAATTTTCTTGCAGGTGCAGGAAAAATAAAAGAACACAAAAGCTGTAAGTATTAGATAAATACCATAAAGTTTATACCTAAATTATGTCCTTGGATTTCCGTTCTTTTTGTATGGCCAACAGATAAAGAAATAAATAACACTTTTATAATTTTGATAAATACTAGAAAATTAAAATAAATAACTATGTATATTTGGCATAAATTGTGTGTTTTAAGGATGCCTATATTTTTATGCAGTAAGGTTTTGTTTATGTCTCGCGTTGTACTGTTTATAGCTATGTAAAGGTCATCAGAATGGAGAGGGCTCCAAAAGCGATTGTGAGAAAATTCAAGATAAATGTACATTTCATTTGTCACAAAAATATCTTAAATATATTATACTGAATGTAAATTGTTAGAGCCATTTTCGAAAAAAAGCTAAAACTATTATTGAAGATGTTCCATGGTAAAGAGTGATCTGGGATTGGGAGATTTTCTGGAGGATCTTCTTGTCGCGTCCAAGAAAATGCTGAACTAAAATACAAATGCTATATTTCAGCGATTTATCTCTTTTGAATTATGCTGTTCACAAACACATACGATCAGACACATACGATCAGACACATACACACACACACACACACACACACACACACACACACACACACACACACACACACACACACACACACACACACACACACACATTGGATCCTTTTCAAATGTTTACTTGAATTCAGGGTTTTCAAAATATGCAGCCAATATTGAATTGTTGGCTAAATTACTATACTTTCCCTGCTTAGAGAAAGTAAAATTACTTTTTTGGGGGGGTGATGATAAACGCTCTCAAATGCTAATTTCCACAAACATATTCCCATTGAATCTTTTGCTTTAATGGGGTACCTTCTCTGACCACTAATATACGTATTAAAGTAGTACATTGTAAGTGAAGGCTGGAAATTTAAAGAAACTTTGTCATAAAGAGATCAGCAGAATGTAAATATAGAATATTATATATGATTATTTGATTTTTCCAATAATTTGTGGGTTCGTGAAATTAAAAGTCCAATTGCACAAACTCAAAATGTTCTTTATTTCCACCGAATTACAGTTGGAACACTTGCCGATTACACAGAATTACGTAATGCACACAATTACAATTCGTCAGTTCGTCTGTCACAGGTCCACTCTACACTCACAATTACGTACAACTCCTCTGATGCACGTACACTGTCTTCCGGTCCGTTCACTCACTCGGCGCTCGTCAGGCTGCTCGCCAACTGCAGCCCCATTTTATAGGAATATCGCTGTTTCTGGAAGTCTCGCGGTTCAGGGAATCATCCTGTAGGTTCCAGACGTCAAGGAGGGGGAAAGAGATGGCTAGCGATGTTTTTCCAACCATCCCCCTCGTTAGCGCTACAAGACAAATGGGTAGGCGTGGTCTGAATGCCTTCTGTCGCCTACCCGGCTGCTAGCTGGTCGGGCCTTCCGATAATTAGGTGACAATATTTTCTGTCTTACTAAAATGTACGAGGTAAATTAATAAAACGTTGTGCTTATAAAGGTAGCTACTCGTATTTTGTATTTCATGTGAAGTTTATTTATTTGCCGATTTCGTATTTTTACAGTGCCGAGTTTGTTTTACATCACGAATTAGGTAGTACTGCATTTTTCATTATCTCCAATAAGAATTAAATGCTTCTTTGTGCCAGCATATACTCATATTATAACCAGAAATGGGTTCCAAACACTAAATACTGAACAAACCAAAATTAAGTTGAACTATTACCGCTATGACAACATAGATAACAAACCCCTTCCCATACCCCGTACAGACTGTCGAGTGCTACAGATAAACTACGATACCACCACGGTTTACTTGCTGTCAGTGACTCATAATGGATGTTGTGTATGTTCTGTATATTAATGTTGGCTTGAGTGTAGGTAAAACGGAAAAAACTACTTGAGAATTTTTATTCCTATTATAACTATAGCTATGGTTCTATCAGACAAGTGTCGATAGCAAAACCTGAATGAATCTGAAGCTTAAAGGGATTATTATTTGCACTTTGTAATTTTAGGGCGATCTTTTGTATTCGTGTTGCATTTTCTACCTCAATGTCTTTCAGTATAGCAATATACTGCTTTTTAGGTGATGTGTTTACTAAAGATAACACAACGAAAGCTTGCCAGCCGCAGCTGTGCGAAACTTGGTACTACTCGGACAAAATTGGGTTGACTCGCTCTCGATTGGGATTGGATCTCACTACGGAGGGGATGCGGTACGTAGGACACCATGCTGGCCCCATTGCCCCTATGCCCCCAAGTGGGGCACCACCAGGAGGAAGGATGAGGCGAAGGAGACAGAGGGCAGTCGACCCAAGGAGCCACTACAGTACAGAGTGCAGGGTCCCTACAGTTTACTTGAATAGAGACTTCCCCCGGCAGGCCAGGACAACGAACCCACTCCCCTGTAGCGGGACGGCAACGATCCCAGCAGCCGAGCCCTAATGGTACCAAGGCAGGAGATCCGAGGCCCAAAGGTCCCTGGCTGGCGGTCCCGAAATGGTCCCAGCAGAGGAGCGGAGACTGGCAACCGACCTACCGGAGCAGGAAGTAGTTTTCCTCAGAGAATATCATCCTGCCATGCACCGCCGAGACACCCGCCGACACTTCTACCCTGAAAGAGACCACCAGATGAAAAATTATGTGAAATGATAAAGGAGATGAAATGAAGTGACAGGAAATTTGGGGGATGTAACTAACCTACCCAGTATTCGCCTAGCGACCCGAGAAAACCCCCGAAAAACCTATGGGTCAGGTAGTTCGGTCACTGGAATTGAACCTGGGCCTCCCGAATGCGGGCCACAGACGAAAACACCTGAGCCATCCCGCTCGGTTGACTCTCCGGCCGCGCCGTGGCTCAGTGGTTAGACCGCTTGGCTCTCACCAAGGCGGCCCGGGTTCGATCCCAGGCGACCGCAAAGTGAGATTTGTATTGGACAACACGGCGCTGGGGCGGGTTTTCTCCGGGACCTCCGGTTTCCCCCGCCATCTCATTCCACCGGTGCTCCATCTTCATATCATGTATCATCAGTGTCACCGCCTGCGGTGCCGTATGTAGTAAAAGCGGGCGTTAAACACTGCACATTACATTCGGTTGACTCTCGCTCTCGTTTGAAGACCACGTGCTTTAATGAAGGTATGATAGCGAAGTACTATATCCTAAACCAGTAAATAAAATGTCACCTATTAAACAACAAAACAAAACTATAATAACATATTCACTGCAGTATGTATACCTCCAGACATTGTTGGATATCGAAGTGTGTAAAACAGACACATCGCCCTGCGACAAGCGTAACGGTACGGACGTTGTGAAAACGGTATTCTGCGCATCTGGTACATTAGCAAGCTTTCGTTGCGGCGGCTTTAAGACTCTTCCCAAACTGAAAAACTGATGTAGGTGCATCTTTTACATGACCTTGTTAACCATTATGTTTGCTTTACACAACATCTACAAACTATTCTTATGAAAGCTTATTTTTCTATCTGATAAACCCCACAGCACAACAGCCCTGTCTCAGTAATGATCTACCGTCCACCCACCGCAGGCGTCAAGACTGGAGTGCAGTACTGCGGGTGGGACATGATCAAAACCCTAGTATCTCCCGGACGGTATATGCGGTTTTCACTATCAGAGGTCTCTATTTCTCAATAAATTAGTTCCTTAGGCGCCTAATGAGGATGAGTGTGCATCCCGTAACAGATCCTTCAGCGGAAGAGAATTGCCACGGCAATACCAGGATTTGAACCCATATATCCCGTTCCGTCTATATTGTGTAAACTAAGACAAATGTTTTCAGAGATAATTTTATTGCCTATTTGGTTGTACATGCAAGGGGAATGGAGGAAACCGAATCAATAGATATTTATAAACGTAACGTGACGTGACTGGAGTTCAGTTTGTCACGCTGTTTATTTACTTGTTTATCTACTTATGCATGTATATTTACGTTTTCTGTTACAGAACACTGCCCAAATTATGACAGCGTTTGTTGAAGGCTGATACCATATTCTACAGAAAGGGAGTTACATAATTCTGGAATTTGATCCTAAGGAAGTGATGAGGCAATTTTTGCACCTTTGCAGTCGACCACTCGCATTTGAAACTAAAAGTCATGGTCGATAATTATGGTGTTGATTTCTGTCAACACGGAATTAAGTGCGTTAATAAGAGAGAAGTTGAGGTACTTGATGGCAGTCTATTTGGTATGTGCACTCCTTGTTTAAAGTCAATGACGTCACTCTACTGCCATAATTTGCTTTCTTGAAGAGCATTTATATTGATTACAATAATAAATAATTAGATATGATACATTCACATGAATTTATCTACTCACATTTCCATGAAGGATCCTATAAAAACTTAGTCTTTTTATTTGCTTCATCTATCGACATCAACATTTGTATAAATAGACTCATTACACATTTCACTTTAGGTTAGATACAATCTCTAAGTATCCATTTGCAATAGCCAGATGTTTTAAAGGACATTGCTATCTGATGACCTTATGACTCCATTCCCTTTGCATGGCCTGAAGAGCAAGAGAGGAAGAGAGAGACAGACAGAGAAACTGCGGCTTATTAGTTGAAAAAGTATAAAGTAAAATAGGACCTGAAGCTTTCCTAGCGACGAATATGTTCAAGAGCTTCTCGGGAAACAAGCCAGGTGAAAAGACGATTAGATATCGACGTTTGACAATTTAAATATCTTAAAAGACTGACATTTTAATGGCAATAAAGAATGATGAAAATTTTGTCTCGTAAAGAGTCGTTTGACATGGGAGAATTTTCGGGTTTACCTTTGTTACATATCTGAAAGATACTGAACCAAAATAGAAGGTTGTTATTTATTCGAGATATCGATGTTGAGTTATGCTATTATCTGTGTGTGTCTATGTGTGTGTGTGTGTGTGTGTGTGTGTGTGTGTGTGTGTGTGTGTGTGTGTGTGTGTCTATCAATCACTCCTCGCAACACGAAGTCCCCCCCCCCTTTTTGTAATTTACGTCCTCCAACGTTAAGTCATATCGGACGATGAATGGAATGGGTGAAATGATGCTTAAATGGGTCCGGGGTCCATGGAACTTAGAGTTACCCGACATTCGTCTTTCCGAATAAGGGAAACCCCGGAAAAACCTTATCTAGATAACTCACCCTGGCCGAGATTCGAACTCGGGACCTCTTGAACGTGAGGCAGACATGCTACCACCACGCTACCGAGGCAGGCCTTCCCCCACCCCCTTCTGAAATTCTCCTTTTATTCAGTGAACAGCAATGCACGTATCTCTACTTACAATAAGATAAGGCGAACAGTAGAGAAAGTTTTTTTTTTTAAAAAAAAAAAAGGATCCAAACTATGAAAAGTACACGACTTCCTTAAAATACACACATGGTCTATTAGCTCATACATAGATAGTCTTTCAAACAGAAGAGAGCACAAATAGTTTTCCATTCTGGTAGAGAAAAATTAATACTATTGCTGTTATTTGCGGCTTAAATGTCTTTTAGTTTGTCATGTTCTATTTTTTTAATTTATGTCCTCCAACATTGAGTCATATCGGACGGTGAATGAACTGGGTGAAATGATGCTCAAATAAGCCCATGGTCCATGGATCTTAGAATTACCCGGCATTCGTCTTTCAGGCCAGGAGAAAACCCCGGAAAAAACCTTATCCAGGTTACTCATCCTGACCGAGATTCGAACTTGAGACCTCTCGAACGTGAGGCAGACACACTACAATCTACGCTACTGAGGCGGGCACGTCATACTTATGATAATTATAATTGGGTATATGTGTGTGTGTGTGTGTGTGTGTGTGTGTGTGTGTGTGTGTGTGTGTGTGTGTGTGTGTGTGTGTGTGTGTGTGTGTGTGTGTGTGTGTGTGTGTGTGTGTGTGTGTGTGTGTGTGTGTGTGTGTGTGTGTGTGTTCAAATTATGTTTGCTTGCTAGATGAGTTTATGGACCATGTGTGTGTCTTATATGAGTCGTGTGCATATTGTGCATTTGATTTTATGTTACTCTCTGTACGAGGTATATAGTAAATAAAGAAGGTACTGCAGTCCAACCGAAAATTCGATACCGAGATTTCACTGGAAATACGTGTTTTGAGGCTTACTGAACTCTAACTAATTGTATTTTTAAAAAAAAAAAAAAAAGGTTCCACGAGAACCTATAAGTAAGTACATGGTGGAGTATATGGTGCGCTTTTTATTTCTATCTGTGAACAGCGTAATTCAAAAACGAAAATTGGGTTAAATATAACCATGGTGTTTACGTTTAGCAGCTTCCAAAACCATTTTTAAGAAAATCTATCTCATTGGCCTTTCTCTGGAACCTTTTTCAAAATGTTTTTTCTCCAAAATGGCTATATCGATTTTGATTAATATACCAAATGTTTGAAATATTTTCATGTAAATACAACGTACACCTTAAATTTCCTCAGAAAAACTCTTCATTTTGCATAATTGTTAATTAAATTGTACGTTTTTGTTGTTTCTTTTGACTTTACGAATATCTTCACTACTTTTAATTGCATAATCCTTATTTTTTTAACTACTGAGCATGCAAAGAGAGCAGAAGTTCATGGCTATTACATAGCGACCAGCTCTTAAATATATATATTTTTTATTTTTAGTCTGTTTAACCTTCTCTACATGGTTATCATATTGGAGATGAATGAAAGGGTGAAGTAATGCTCAAATGAGCCCGTACACTTTAGAGTCACCCAGCATTTGTCATTAAGGGTAAAATACAGAAGGAAAAAAACTTAACCAGATAACTCGCCCTTACCGAAAGTGTCAAACTCGAAAGCTTTTTAGTATTAGGCAGACAGGTTACCCCCAAACCACCTTAACAGACCACCTTATGACTTAAATTAAATTAACAATATTAGAATATTAAGAATAATTAACAAGAAGAAAATTAGCCATAAGATAATGTATATTCGATTAACAATAAGTATGTGCAGAATAAGCGTTCGTAAAACTATTTTTAAAAGAGTAAAGAAAGCCATGTGATTGCAAGACTTCAATTTTGCCATTATTTTGTACTTTCTTAGAAAGAAGCTCTGATGATTTTCATTAAAATATCGCATCTTTACAATATTTACGGCTATACTTATTGTGGAATACTTTAACAACACATATTTTCTCTCTCTACGTACCTCTTTCTCACTCTCTCTTTATCTCTTCTCTCTCTCCCTATTTCTAGGTAAAGCAAAGAGAACAGGATTTAAAAGTCGTCAAGTAGCGATCCGTTTAACATATGTGGCTGTCGGTTCAGACTACTGTGTTCTCGTTATTGCAATGTGTAAGAATATTTCTATAATTAATGTTGAACGTGATTAACATGACGGAGGTACAAGAATAAGATTTTACAACGTCTATAATGAAAGACTGACTAGAGAAAGCCATGCGAATGTGACGCATTAAATTATTTATTATTACAATCAACTTAAGCTCTCTTCAAATAAAATTACGTATGGAGGAAAGGACACTGAAAACAGAGTATCAATGGTGAACGTATCTTTGTCACCTGGTATGTTGACACAATTACATGCATATGACGGTTGTGTTAGGACATGAAGTCAGACGAATGACATCATTGTCTCTAAGTAAAGAGTATATCTACCAAACACAACACAAAGACTAGGCACTGACATCAAGCATGCTTTTACACATGACCTTACTTGTAACAAGCTTGAACCTAAAGGACACTTAAGTTTGCTTGGAGATCTCTGTGTACTATCTCCCCTAGAGACATTCGTGCCCAACGCCTACCTATCAACCCTAGCCTTATTTTAAGTGCTGTTCTCGCTGGACTTCAGTTTCAAACATTAGTGTTGACAATGTGGCTATCGAGCGATGACAGAGGCAATGAAATTTGGCGCCTGATTGACTAAAATCTTCAATGTAAAAGTGCAGGATCCTGTAGCCCACATGTCATCTGCGACAGATGGCAGACTCTCATCAGTCATTAACGTAGTGACTATCAAGCCTCTTACCCTCTCTTACATCAAGTATCTCATTCCCATTACAGTATTTTGTTGATAGAAATCCACACTATTTTGTCAGCCATGAATTTTCGCTCTAAACCTAAGTGCTTGAACCGGGAAGGGTAAGGAATTGACCCGGCATCTTCAAACCACCAACCACCAGAATTACAGAGATCCCGCTTCTGGAAGCTGCGGTAACATCGTTCAGCGACATAAAGTATGCATAAATACGATAGTATAAGCCCCAGATCCCTACTTTCAAGTGTCCTAATCTTAAATCCACTCGTCCTCATCCTCCAATCCTGAGCAGCAGGGAGCCTCTACCAGCTTCATCGCACTACACACAATAGCTCGGTTCTACAGAGTTCAAACAGGCAGATTTGTATCCATCTACGCGAACAACAAGTACTGTTATGAGAGCAAATGATGACTGGATTGGGCGTCAAAAGTAATTGCAAATGAACGATCACTAAAGTACTGGAAATCGCTGAAGCCAGCATAACCCATCATACCAGAGCATCCAAAATCTGCCTTTTAACCCTTAATCCAAGACAAATGGATTCGCCCACAATGTTGAGCGTAATATATAATACAGAGGGTCACCAGGACGACGTCTTTCCCGAATGTGTTAGTCGGGAAACCTTTCCATGCTAAGCCGAACAGTTCCTTGTTACCCATTGTGTGAGCCCCACATTGCACTACTGTGTCCCAACCCTAAAAAGTTGGTGAGAGCTAACACCGATCATGCTCTGCAACCTTCCCTTCAACGTAGCACTCTTCTACATCAGCCTTTAATACATGTTTTGAAATGGTCACATTCCAGGAGAGCAGAAAAGTTGCGGATAAAAGCTGAGTGACTAAATCTGAGCTTCTTTTCTTATCCATCTAACATCTAATTAGCTCCAAAATGAATCCCACCCAATGTAAATAACAATCTACCAAAGATACAGACATCGGTGGGGAAACAACAATCTCCTATCTATTGCTCCTTCAAAAACTAACACCGTCTAACTTATTGATCTCTATATAAAAATCCCCCATCAAAACCTACAAATGGGAAGCAGCAAGCAAAATCAATTGGGCTAAGTCTCAGTCTACCATCAGTGTATATATTTGTATGTCCTTATATGTGTTTCTGTGTGTGTGTGTGTGTGTGTGTGTGTGTGTGTGTGTGTGTGTGTGTGTGTGTGTGTGTGAGAGTGAGAGAGAGAGAGAGAGACAGAGAGAGACAGACAGACAGACTCCGATTTAAAGCTTGTTTAATATGTACCACATGACATCCTAACAATGATGCTTTAATCTATATTCCTGAGGACAAAGGCTTTATTTGGGCACAATAAGCATTTAAAAACACATTTAAAAATGTGTTTCTCTCTCGTGACTCTCTGGAGTCTTGCAAAACTATTCTTAAAAACGCTTATTCCTTTATTTAGTTCAGATTAATGGAGAAAACAGTTATCCTATTGCCAATTTTCTTGTGGATACAATAAAAATTTGGTAACAGTAAGTTTTAGCTGTAGTCAACTCTTTAATGAACTGGTCGCCTTTAAAATTCCGTTCTCTTTGCATGACCAAGAAATAAAAATGGATAATGACTTCCCATTTATTATTTTTTCTTTCTTTGTTTCTTTATTTTTCTTTTTATTTATTTATGATCTTAAACTGCTGTGGTCTTCGACATTCCATTTCGGGCATGAAAGCCCTAAATTTTTCTCAGATGCCATATTATCAGACATGAGGCTATTTTACGGCTGTAAATGTACTTAACGAGACCACTGACTTTAGTTTCCTTCCAAATAAAGCCATGCTGAAGTCATTGCACCCAAAAAATATCATCGGCCTCTCCCGGAGCTGCACCCGTGACCTCGGAAAGCAGAGCCTTGCTTGTTACCCGTAGACCACGAAGGACGATAGAAAGTACAGAAAATACAGACTGTAATGGTCCATTCTACAAAGAAGAAACTATATATCTAGCATAAATATAAAGCATACATTGTGTTTTAACGAGGTCTACATTTTTGTGCAGTACTATTTTCCTATATCTTACCGTTTACGAGTTATATAAACTCATCCGGAATGTAGAGTACTTCTGAGAACATTCCCAGAAAATTCAACATATACATTTTATTTGTGATGAAAATATCTTAATAATGTGACTTGGTGGGTTCGTGAAATGAAAAGTCCAATTGCACCACTCAAAAAATGTTCTTTATTTCCTTCGAATTACAATCGGAAAACTTGCCGATTAAACAGAATTACGTAATGCACACAATTACAGTTCACCAGTTCGTCTGTCACAGGTTCACTGTACGCAGTTACGTTCCCTCACTGGGCGCTCCTCACGCTGCTCGCCAAGAACTGAACTGAACTGAACTCACGGTCGCCTCGTCCCTCTATTTATAGGTGGCTAAATGCTTCTAGAGAATTCTTTACCATGGAGGGGGGAAACATTCTCGAGGTTTCGCGTTCTTTCAGGCGGCAGGAGGAGGGGGAAACGAAGATTCAGCCACCCCTGTGGTTTCCCCTCCCTCCACTCTGTCACGCCCCTGCAAGCGGTACCAATGCCACACGCCCCCCTCCACCGGCCTTCCCCTGCATTTATTGATCGGTACCATAGAGTTTGCCGATTGGGTAACAATAATAAGTGAAAGTTGCACTTGAATGAGCATTTAATTAGTTTGTCTATCTGTATTCTTTTATGAGTTCATTTAGTGAACATGTCTTTCCGCACTTGTAGTGGTGCAGTTCACACTTCTGTTTACACGATTTGCACGCACACACACACACACACACACACACACACACACACACACACACACACACACACACACACAAACTGATCATTCACTTGGTGTAATATCTGAGTTTTACATAGTAGATGGTAGAATTTGTGAATTGCTGGACTTAAATATCTTAAACATGTGTTTTAACCAAAATCGTTAATGCCAGTTCTGAATAAAGCAAAATTTTCTAAACATTGTGTAAAGTTTAGTATGGAGTGAGGAGATTTACTTGAAACCAGAATGATTAAGACTTCAGAGGTTATGGCAATACTAAAATATTCCCATGGAAAAACAGTAATAAACGTGAAATATAATTATATAATTTATCTTATAATAATTGTTTTGAGCTGATGTCACTCCTAGCTCCTAGTCTCTCCTTCCACCCACGTACTCTTTTAGAACGTTGTGTTTTATAGGAAAACAAGAAAAACAAACATAGTCATCTTCTTATTACTGATCATGCACGATGGAGATCCAATTAAATGAGATGTGAAGTTCGCTAAATTATCGATATTTTGATTTGTGTATTTCCATTTCTTCTTGAGGTATTGAGTCATAAGGGTATTAAAAGTGCACGCTCACTTCACTCGTGTACTTTGGTATAATCATTGTTTATAGTACATATATGTATTAAATCTAACTTAACCTCTGGGAATGAGAAACCTTCTTTTATAGAAATGCAAAACTTAAGTATATTAAGCAATTTTAATTCTTTTTTATATGTTATTGAGACACTGAATCTCAAAGACATTAAGAACGCACACGATAGTTGCCAATTAAACTAGGTTTGTATTTAAAAACAACAACAACTAAACCTAACCTAACCTCCGTGAATTGAAACCTGAGCTTATACCACAAGCATGCTTTGGTATGACGTTTGTCAGTCGTTGGCAGTATTTGTTAGCACATAAATTGGGAAGCTCTTTGTCTGTGCATTTGCAAACGTACAAGGAGCATCTTTAGGAAAACTAGGAAATCATGGAAATTATGTTGGGCCAAATGGGAACGCTTATTGGAATTTTTCAGTTTCACACATCCAAACAGACACACATGGAAGGTAATTAGGCGCATCTTTTTCCTTGCATTCAGAATACATCAAAACGTGTAGATGATTTAGGTAGTGGTATGTAATACTTTTTCTGTCTACTACATACCTAGTAATTAAAGAAAAGGATATAGTGAAGAGGCCCCGCAAAAGAGCAGAGCCCTTTGTGGACCTACCGTAACCCTTGGGGGGAGGGATGAGAGGAAGGACTCGAAAGGCGACCAGATCCGGATGAATCATAGGTGCAAGCATGGATGGGTTCTCTATCATTTCCAGTACGAAGGCATCCAACGTCCTCCTCCCTCTCCTTCAGGCCTTCATCTCCGGTGGCCTTGCATAACGGGCCTTACTCTGGAGACAGCATCTGAATGACGCTATGGAAAACCACCAAAGCCACCCGTTCCAACCCTAAAGACCTTCGCCCGATCGAACCGACCCGAAGGATAACGAAGATGAAACCTTTATGGTCAGAAAGCCACCGTCCAGCCGCAACATGCAGACCACTGGTCCTACAATCCTGAAATGTATGAGAAAAGAAATGAAGAGAACGGGAAATAGGAAAGCGTGCCATATGGATGGACATCTTCGTATTGGCCTAAATGAAATAAGGAAAATCCCGCAAACTTTCAATTTAGAGTACACAGTCGCTAGGAATCAAACCTGCGATCTCCCAAATGCAAATCATATGTTGTATTGCCTGCGTTATCTTCCTCATACGTAGAAAATATTCATTTCAATATTAATGTTTTATTTTTAAATTAAAATAACATTGGATTCTGTATGTATAAAAACTACGGATTTTACGTTAGCTTTAGCAAACATAATAATGACTATAAAATATAATTACATGGATTTCCTACATATTTAAACGTACCTTGTGGTGTAGGTTAACATCGCCATTTCTGTGTTCGAAAACGCCAATCATTACGCTTTGCTTTCTGACTATTGCACCATTTTCGTACCTGCACCTATGTAACATATCTTCAGCAGGCTAAAGACCTCTCGTCTGAAAACCACATATCAACAATTTGTTTATATCTGAAAATATAGTTGTGTGGAAGTTTGTGATGGACACAATATGTTATAAATAACTCACCGGCAACTACCAGGGCATCAGGTCACTGAGAAAACCTATGTGCTTCGTTCGATTCGTTCGCACACGATCGTTAAAAGAAATGTAAACTAATCACAGAACTAGAATATTACATCACAGTATACTAGAATTATCAACAAATTAATGAAAGAACATGATCCATTATGTGGACTCAGAATTTTTATATTAAGACCAAAAATGTGAAAATTCGTGTCTTACTATAAGAGTAAATTTATCAGTTGTTTTGTTTCTCTGCACAGTGACATCTGGGATTTTCCAATAAACAAAAGAAGGCTACCAATGTCACCGCGTCATCTGACAAAGACATTCCTGCTAGCCATTTATAGAAAGCACTCCTTAGTGAAATAAGTGTTTGAGGTTGAATCACCAGCCGCTGTGGTTTCAGGAAGTGAACAGTTCTGTTCTTTTAAGGTTTCTACCTTTGTAGAGATAAGACCGGCTGGTAATGCAAACAAGGAGAACGGCTCGACATAAATTCAGAGTACAGGTTTTGTGAATCAAGATAAACGTGGCAATATTTTCATTATTACCCCTGACAAGCAAACGTTGAACAATTATATACGTTTATTGGGTGGGTGAGGTGGGTTTTAGGGCCCGTCGACAACGAGGTCATTTGGGACGTTTATTGGATTATATAGGTGAAAATATATGCGTATGCTATAAATTCCAAGACATTTAAATACAATATAAAGAAAACCTGACCTTTAACATTTAAAATATAATATTTTACTAATGTTGAAAATCTGAAGCCTTTTCCTGGTATGTAAATATCAGTATTATTGCAAAGAAACAAAATATAAAAATCAGAAATTCCTTATTACACCTTTTCTGAAAACTGAAACACTCAATTATATAATAAAAGTTTGAAGTAAATTCCTTGTGTAATGATAAATCGTGTGCAAAAAAAATTCAGTTAATTTATAATTTTTAAACGAATAATTACAGTTGACGTCTGGAAAACTCCTTCAATTCAGTGATAATCATAATATTAAATATTGCTGTTTTTAAAACAACTAAACACTTCTCCAAAGATATTACATACACGTTTTAGAAGATATTATTAAGTTTTCTTTTAGAGATACGCTACACTTTGTGACAAAATATTTATGTTTAAAAACTTTTGGTGATTACTGTGGATCTATTTGAAGTAGTATTCGCTTATAGAAAATAATAAACGCAACACAAAATACAGTTTTTAGCCTTAGCTTGCAAGTATTTCCACCAATAAATATTACACAGTCCATGCAGATTCAGCCATTGCTTTTATTTTTCTCCGCCACATTTTTTTTTTTTTTTTTTTTTTTTTTTTTTTTTTTTTTTTTTTGCCATTTACATTCTATAACGTCAAGTCACATCGGAAGCTGAATGAAATGGGTAAAGTGATGCTCAAATGAGTCCGGGGTCCATGGAGCTTAGAGTTACCCGCCATTCGTCTATCAAGATAAGGGGGAAACCCGGTAAAGGTCTTATCCAGGTAACTCGCCCTGACCGAGATTCGAACTCGGGACCTCTTGAACGTGAGGCAGACACGCTACCATCTACGCCACCGAGGTGGGCCACATTTATTCTTTGAAAAGAAAAGGCACAGTTACGCATTTATGTGCATTTCATGCCCACCTGGGTGGCGTAGATGGTGGCGTGTCCGTGTCACGTTCAAGAAGTCCCGAGTTCGAATCTCGGTCAGGGTGAGTTACCTGGATAAGGCTTTTTTACCCGGAGTTTTCCGTTATCCTGAAAGAGAAATGTCGGGTAACTCAATGGACCCTGGGCTCATTTGAGTATCATATTACCCATTTCATTCATCGTCCGATATGACTTAACGTTGGATGACGTAAATTGAAAAAAAAAAAAAAAAAAAAAAAAAAAAAACACCCTGCAATCATGAAACTTAATTTAAAAATAAGTAAAATTTTATTATTCCAAAAGGATTAGTTGCATTTCTAAATGTTTATTTACTTTCTGAAAGCAGCATAAGATTTGTAATCCCATCGTCTATAATAAAACTAGCAGACCAATTTTCCTGTAACTGAAAACAGCAAGTCGTTTGGTACGACTCAGTTTGCCTACATGTACGTATATTTAAAGCGACGTCATCAAAACCTATCATGTACGCTTCTTATTTACATAAGTTAAGGTTTCTGATTCATCCCATTTTGTTTCATGTATTGCACTATTTCTCTTCTCATTTAGATTGGCAGTCAAAACTGTGCATGATCAATAACAGAAAATGTCCATTTTTGTCATTTTGTGAACATTTTGCTACAAAAGAAAACAGGCAAATCAGAGAGGGCATTTGGGTTTCCAGATTACAAGAGACATCGCCATGCAATGCTTCTGTTTCAATTTTATTACGCTTTTTCTCGAACACACAATATAAATCAATTTTATGTGACGTGCAGAAAGTTTGTTCTGCAATATGTGAACAGTATTGCCATTTGGTGTATATATATGTCTATGAAGGCATCCCTTAGGTTCGATTTTCAGCACTGTGATTTTATTCCCTAAAGCAGACATCCCTGACCTCGCGTGTCACCGCGCCAGGGGACCTCCACCACCCCCCGTCCTCTTCCCGTTTGCTGTTTTCAACATATAAGCATTCTTCTAATCAGTAATGGAACACTACAATTACAAGATGGATTGAGTTGATCAAACTTTTGAGTACAATGACTCTTTCCTATTCTGCAGTATACCAAGATATTGCAATATTGTATTTTAATGCTGTAATAATGGTAATTATGAGTATTTTATTTATTTTTCCTGAAAGACTTCCGACATTGCATTGATACTTCCCATAAGTACGGAGATCAAAATCCATAGGTCCCGAGCTTCATTCCCAGCTCGGAGATGGTGGACTTTTTTAACAAGAGGATTATTCCCCATTCTCCTTAGAGTCTGGAAATATGAATGAGAGAAGAAAATGTGTATACGAGTTTAATAGAAGTAATATATCATGATTTCTTTTAATTTACATACTCCAAAGTCACATTGGACGATCAATCAAATGAGTGAAATGATGTTCAAATGAGCCCAGCGCCCATAGAGCAAAGTACCCGACATTCATCTTTCAAGATAAGGGAAAACTCCGGAAAACCTTGATGCAGATAACTCATCCAGACCGAGATTCGAACCCAAAACCTCCTGTACGTGAGGCAGAAACATGACCACCTACGTTACAGAGGTGGGCCTACATCCTGGTGACTAAATGGTTCTGGACCAAAGGTTCAAAAAATACGACGTTGAAAATAAGGGGAGGGAGAAATTTTTAAAAGTCATAAATAGTCCGTAATTTGCATTCGTACAGTCTGAAAATATAGACGTGGTAGTGAATGTGTCCTTCAAAGTGTGAATTTAGGGGATTTCAAATGTTCAATAAGAAGATTAAACGGTAAAATATCTGCAACCGAATGAGTTACATTGCTATCGGTTATTTCGCAAATCAAAGTCCCCATTTAAGTTAAAAGAGATGTACACAAATGGCGCACTAAAACCCTAAATGTGTTTATTTGAATTTTTTAAACGTTTGCTATTACTAGTAAAGCAGGTGCACAAATACAACGTGTTTCCGATAATCCCTTTAAATTTTTGCGTAAAATAAAATACTTAATCTGCCTAAAGTATATCAGTGATAGAAAAAAATGTTGTACTCATATGACTTTCTCTACTCTTGTCAAACTATCCTTACAAATGCTTATTCTCCTATCTACTTTATGTAAATCGAGATAGAACTTCGCAGAAATGGTTTTATTATAGGTAAGAAAATTAGGAATAGGCTTAAGTGATCTCAAATCTTTTAAGATTTGTTTGCTATTTAATAGCTTTGTAATTATGTGCTATTCGCATGCTCAGGAGGGGAAAGAAAAAATAAAACGATTTCACATTTGAGAAAAGAATGAACCTTTGAAAATACAAATGATTAAAACGGAATCTCTCGGAAATTATTACATACGCAAAAAGTTTTGACAAATTGTGTGTTTTGACGAGATCTGCATTTGCTGCGTAATAAGATTTTGTGTATCTCTTATGGTTTATTAGTTATGCAGAAGTCAGGACCTCGAAGGATATTTAAAGAAAATTTAAGTGAGGTATATTGTTTGTAACAAAAATATCTAAACATGTGGTATTATGTTAAAGCTGTTTTTAAATCAAGAAAAATTTTAGAAAAACTTCTCAATTAAAGGGTTGCTTGGGCTAAGAAAGTTTCTTGGAAATCGTTTTACTCTTGAAAGACCTGAATTTAAACACCAAGTTTGATATTTAAATAACTATTTCTTTTGCAATTGTGGTATTTGTAGACAAACGCTATGGAAAGTTTTCAAAATTATATTATTTTTATTCAAGGAATCTGAATTTTCGATAAAGTTTCGATATTAAATGTTTGGATGGAATGCAATACTGTCTGTACCTCTATGTACCTTGCAGAGAAAGCAAATTTTAAAATTATCGTCAAATATTACATTTTATTAAGAAACTTCTGAATACATGAGTACTGAAGTAAAAATATTCCATCTAAATCCTGCCAAAGCTGACACAATATAAGTAAGACACATAATTTTACTTTACCTATTTGGTTATCCAAAGAGTATTAGCACAAAACACTGGAACATGAAGAAGTTAAACACGTTACTATCACTGATATCCAAGAATATGCAGAACAAAGTTAGATCCTTTCACTAGACACAGCACACGAACATGCACGTTGTTTCACACGAAATATTTTCCATTGCTCACTGCGTTATTCGCGGCACCAATTCCTGGAGTACTACTGTCACAGTTGACTCGGTTGGTTCACAGTACGTCGCTGCCTGCGCGCGGCGGAGAAGTTGGCAGGCCGTGGCTATTCTAAGGCTCTGATGGAAACTGATTAATTGGTGGCACATCTGTAGATCGGCGACAGGCTTCCGTTTTGCAAAATCCGGCCAACTCGCTTTTCATATCTTGACGGAGGTTTCAGAACATACTTCTATTCAGGTGGAACTTATAGTCGATTTTATAATTAGAATGACATCGTAACTAAGGTGTTCACAGCAGTAAAGCTAAACCAGCTCCTACCACGTGATTTACTCCATGTTTAAAATATATTCTGATGTTCCCTATTGGGTAAACTTAGATGTAAATCGGTTCTACCTCATCCTTATTAGCTGGAGTTGAATTCGTTGCTATCCCGCTTCCATCCAGCAGGAATTGATTCACAAATAATCTTAGACCGTCAGAGACATTAAATATTTTCCGCACGTGATAGTAGCTGGTTTTTCTTTATTACTATGAACACCATAATTACGTATCAGTTTAATTAATAACATTTCCTAGCTTTTCCATTTTAAAATAATACTATTAGTAACAAGCCGGGATTTCAAAATATTCTGTTGGAAGTTTTCTGTCAAATTTATTTAGAAAACCTAAGCAAGCGAAGTACAGCTGAGAAAAATTAATGTGTTGGATAAGATCTGGAGCTATTTTTGAACTTAGGAGTTTTGGGTACAACATAACTTTTTTCGCATTGCGTTTTATATTGTTCGATAGAGGATTGTGTGCTCTACAAAATAATGTGTTTAGTTTCCTTACGCTTATTTACTTTTGTGTTCTTTTCAGGTCAATAGATTGTCATGCGGACAACAAACGCACCTGCTTTTGTGATTAATCGACGTGCCAAAGCCACAGAAACTGCTATTAAAATTTGACCCAAAGGAACAAACAGTATATAGTCAGTTGAAGAATTCAATGTCATGTTGGCACGTTGGCCATAGTAGCTCAGTGGTTTAGAGCGGCTGGACGGAGATCAGAATATCTGTGGTTCAAATCCCGGCTATGGCATTGAATTTTTCAGTCTGGCGCTACCCTTTCATAGTGCGTCCTGCACACGGCTAGTATGAAAGAACAATTAATTTCCATTAATTGTACCTGATAGTGGTCCGAACTATAAAGCCCGGACCTTAAAGTACTTACAGCATAGTAAGTCGCCATTAGTGTAGTTGTCTCACGTGTTTATGAGAACTGTTAGTGGTTTACCGGGAAAAACAGAGTCAGTTGGAGAATTTAATGTCATGTTGGCACGCTGGCCATAGTAGCTCAATGGTTTAGAGCGGCTGGACGGAGATCAGAAGATCTGTGGTTCAAATCCCGGCTATGGCATTGAATTTTTCGTTCTGTTTCTACCCCTTTAGTATATAGCCATATAAAAATAATAAACCAATTATTTTAGAGCAGATAATCCTCTAACAAATAGCATAAAACGTAATTCCAAAACATTTCATTTTAAATCCAGAAATTTCACTTAAAGAAAACGTCAGAATTTCACGTGTGGTATTAAACGCCCTCTATTCTGGAAGAGTTCTGGGGTTTTACTGATATACTGTAATCATTTTAAGTACGGACAGAGCAACTAGTAACTTATTTCTAATTGTTCTAATTTTAAGGATTTCACAATGATTAAAATCTATAAACTACATGCAATGGGTTATATTTCGTTTAATGCGCTAGATATTGAGTGTAAAGAAAAATTTACAACGTGTACTTTTTAACTAATGAATTTGAAGCGGTGTTTAGAAATGCATTAAAGATTATACTTGGTACAAGAGTATACAAGAATTTCTAAGTGAAATGAGGATATTTGGAGGGATAGTAATAAGGTAGAGAAAGGTTTCTATAAAAGAGTTAAAATGAGATTAGAATATATTGAAAGGCAGGACATAATGGGTAGTTTAAATTCCAAAGATATACTTATATAGAGATAAAAATGAATTGGGAAAGAGAAAATGGCAAGAGAAGTCTTTGCATGAGCCAGAACAGGAGTGATAAGGCTAAAAGGCTTAGGGGGGGAAGAAGAACACGGAGAAAAGTACACAAAAAGAATTGGACTATGTTACCTAATGAAATTTTAGTTAAAAGGTTATTGAGCGTTAAATCAAGAAATAATGTATTGGAAATAGGAAAGTATTTAGATTTAGTGAGAAATAAATGGTTAAGAAAAATTAGAAATAAGGATAATCAGGATAATGTAGATTAAGGAGTAAAACAAGGTAAATAGGGCCCTATGGCTCTGACACCATAGTGTTAGGATCTATGGGCCCAAGGAAATTCGGCAACTCAACAAAGATATGTAACTATAGGTATAATAATCATAATCATAATCCTTTATTCGTCATTAAGCTTACAAGAAGCAATAGGTTTCGTCAGTTATGAAAAGTATTTACAATGTATTTACAAGTACAAAAGGTTTACAAATCAATGCATATAAAATTCTAGGTGAAATCAGATTATTTGCATAGCTTAAGGTGGTAATTATCGTAAGTTAACAACTTTACTATAGTTATAATAAAATTAAACAATTAGGTACCTACTACTATAATTTACAATAGTTTTGCATAAATTCACTAGCATGTATGTTATAGTCTAAGTATTCTTGTACAGTATAAAATGTTGTTTGTTTAAACCAGTTTTTTTTAATACTATAACAAATCTGTTTTGTGGCAGTTCTTTTATTTCCAGAGGAAGCTTACCGAATAATTTTAACTGTTGATAACAATGACTATTTATGGTCTTGCTCAATCGGTTGTGGGGTGCATCTAAATTATGTTTGCTTCGAGTGTCATAACTGTGTACTGAGGAACGATTTATAAATAAGTTTTGATTTTCATTAACGTGTATGATATTGGTGTATATATACATTGACGGTAAAGTCATTATCTTAAGGTCTATAAAGCCAGGGGCGGTTCCTCCATAAGGTTGCAGGTTTGCGCTACACCCACTGATTCTGAATATACAACAGGTGCATTTTGCACATTAAAGCTGTACTTGTTTGCATTGTTTTATATACAAACATGTTTCAATTACGCTTATCGTCTGTAGCTGCCCATGACCGCAGAAGTCGAAATAAACAGTGATTAGCTGTAGGAGCCGCAGGTTTGCAGTGAAGAGTTAACCTAAGATTTCGCCCAAATGTAGGCTCTCTGAGGGGGTTGCGGGAAGGTGAAGAGATGGTAGTGGCTTCTTATACATTGCTTAAATGGAGGTTTATAAACCTAGCTCCTCCTACTCTTAGCAACGGCTATAGCATGACCTTCAGGCTTAGCTTCTGTGTGTTCTGCTTTTCGAACACAGGGAGAATTTAATTAAATGCATGGAGATTATTCAGAAGAGAGCTCTGTTAAGCAACAACGCCACACTTGTTCAGGCTTCTGGGTTTATGGCCACTTTGAAAGATTATAATTTTGTGTTCTGGCTATCTTTCTTCTACAAGATCATGCCACATGTGGACATTTTGTACAATCAGCTGCAGAAACGAGACTGCAATGGAACGTTTGCCGTCGCCCAGCTAAACGCATTTAAAAGGGAAGTGCAAAAGGTAAGAAATAGCGTGGATATCGAGGAACACGAAGAAACTGCAATTAAGAGGAGAAGAATAGAAGATCATGATGTGAAAAGAAGAGAAGCTCTTAAAGTATGTGACATTCTTAGAGAAGCAAAGGACAGATTTAGCTTCACGGGGCATCTGGTAGCCTCAACTTTGTTTCATCAAGAAAATTTCTAAGACATTTCCAGAGGATTCCCTTAGATAAACAATAAGGCTCTATCCTTTTATCATTGGAACAAAAATTCGTAGAGAACTGTCTGTAATTTACAGTCGAGAGGAATTTCGTGGAATTTCCGGCGCTTTGTGCTTGATGGACTTCGATAAGGAAAACAATTTATGTACTACATTCAGCGAATATGTCAAACTCCTCCGAGTACTGTTAACTATGCCAATGTCTACCGCTGAAGCAGAATGCTGTTTCTCAACTTTAAAAAGAGTAAAAACTTTCCTTAGGAACATAATGTCACAGGACCGATTGACAGCATTAGCAATGCTTTCAATTGAGAGCGATTTTGTTATGAAGATCAGCGACTTCAACGCAAAAGTTATCGATAGATTCGCCAGGTCTAAGGAGAGTACAGCAGAGAATCTGTATAAATAGGTGAGTCGTTACTACTCTGTATTTTATTTTTCATTTGTGCACCACCAATAATTTAACCCACCAGCCGCCACTGTATAAAGCTAGGCTTACGTGTATCCTGTTGTTCTAATCCTAGAATTAGTCTGAGAGATTTCTTTTGCCATATGAATGCATTTTTCAAGGTAGCACAATAACCCCAAAGCCTAACCCCATACAGTATATGTGGATGAAAGAAGGCATAGTAAGATGCTATTAACATATCTCGACTAACACATTTCTATAGTTTCCCTAGAAGATACCAGATTCTAACAAGCTTTTTACAAAGGTAAAGTATGTGTGTTTCCCATGTTAGTCTGATGTCCAAATGTAATCCTAACAGATTTACTGAATTACTGTGGATATCATTATGTTGCAATGTAAATAATATAATGTGTATGGGTATATATGTATATATAAGATAAACATTATTAAATTGTAAATATATAACAATTCGTATTTATAATGAAGTTTAATAAATTGATATGCATTCAACTAATGAATGTCCTCCAAGCCCTTAAAATACAAAATATTTTGCCTGTAAAATTTATATTTCGCAATATATTTACATGTTTCCTCATTTTTCGCCCAAAATTTATAATTTGACACTTCATATTTTGTCTATCTTTACTCATAACAGTTTTGAAAGATATTGGCTTGAATAGAAGAAATACTACAAATCTAAATTCAAAGAATAATTTCGACACTTCAAGCAAAAAGTTTCGGCGGAATATACCGGATTTAAATCCGCTTTATTATGTATGCAGCCCTCTTCGTTTTGGTTGGGAGCTATTTATATCTTATTTATAATCACATTTATCACAAGTTTCAGTAGTGAAAGCATTAGGCTAGCAAAGGCTACCTTGTATAGAAGAAGCTACCTCTACTTGACGATATATAGATGGCAACACTGCTTTATATATGCTGATGCTTCACAGATAGTTCCAAAGTGGAAGTCGTTTCCTGGTTTCTGATTTGTATTTTTGGGTTATTCGTGGATAATTCTGAAGAAATCATCTTACTGAGAATTGGAAGTCTCATATAAAAAACCTTACTCTCTTTCTTCCTTGAAAATACCATCAGTTGCCAATTCTAAGAAGTTTTAATGTCTGTCCTTGTACATTACCGCATAAATAAATGTTTTCGAAGGCGTGTGCCTGAACGACTACTTACATTTGTGTATAAGTCCTGGCAAGCATTTAGAAGCCTTGCTTCCTGTTTAAAATTTGCCCCGAAGGAGAGCAACGCTACGTAGAGGTCTATTACTTTGTCCAGCACCCCTTCATTAGAAAGGAACAACCCACCGAAATGTAAGCAGTTCCGGTTTTGGCGAAAAGGAAACAAATACATTCTAATGAAAACAGAGTAACAGACGCTCCCAAAATAGCTGCCCCCACCAAAGGCATCTTTTGTAATGGACAATCGTTGTTACCAACGTTTACTATTTCCCACCAAATCCGGTCCTGCTAGAGTATCACTGGTCAGCAAACTGCACACATTTCTTAAACGTGCCTTTTTTTTGGAATGGTTGACAGTACACTATTTCTCGTTATTACTAGTATTATTAATATTATTATATTTGATGTCTATTTTAATAGAAGGAAAAATTGTCTTATATGTTTATAATTTATAAGTAAACCAAGTGAAGTTATACCCGTGCAGTTATACATAAAGTTTCCTGTCTCCTTTATATCATTGCTTAAGCTAATCAGTTTTATAAAGGACAGCACCTTTAACTAATGTAAGACTTTAGCTACCCGGCGTTCTCATAACATTCATCAGCTAATATGTTCAAACGTGTTACTGCAATCAAACGTTCAGTGTCTACTTCTATAAAATATTTGATTTATATTTTCAACCTAGATGTCATCTGGAAGCCACACCACGTTTCTACTGAGTTAAAAATATAGTTATTTGTAAAACATTTACTTATTTTATAAATCATGTGATTCGTTTTATTTTTACCTTTTGAGAAAATACATAACTGTGCCTAACCTACATGTTTATTGGTGGGTAGATACTTTCAATTTGCATTTAACTAAATAGTAAACCACACTACATTTTAAATACAAAAATATTATGCGTTGCACTCATTTTGCTTTCTCTGCTTTTGTATAAACTATACTTACAATATTAATTGTTCTTTCACACTAACCGTGTATAGGACGTATTATGAAATCGTAGAGCCAGAATGAAAAATTCAATGCCATATCCGGGATTTGAAGCACGTATCTACTGCTTGCCGTCCAGCCACTCTAACCATTGAGCTACTATGGTCAACGTGCCGAGATGACATTAAATTCTCCAACTGACTCGTTTTTTTTGTGGAGAATTTAATGTCATGTCGGCATGTCATAGTAGCTCAAGGGTTAGAGCGGCTGGACGGCAACCAGAAGATCCGTGGTTCAAATCCCAGCTATGGCATTGATTTTTCATTCTAGCTCTACCCTTTCATAGTGCGTCCTGCATACGGCTAGTGTGAAAGAACAATTAATCTCCGTTAATTGTACCTAATAGTGGTCCTAACTATAAAGCCCGGGCCTTAAAGTACTTACATGTAGTAAGTCGCCATTAAGGTAGTTGTCTAATGTGTTTATGAGAACTCCTAGTGGTTTACCGGGAAAGAACACGAGTTAGTTGGAGAATTTAATGTCATGTCGGCACGTTGACCATAGTAGCTCAAGGGTTAGAGCGGTTGGACGGCAACCAGAAGATCCGTGGTTCAAATCCCGGTTATGACATTGAATTTTTCATTCTGGCTGTCATATACTTACAGAACTTTATTCCCCTATCTAATTAATGTCAATATAATAAACATTTGCAGACATCTTATTGCCAATTTTGTTGTTGTACAAAGAAAATATGCAAATACAGCAGGCATTAAGTTACAATCAAATCTTTTAAGAGCTGATTATTACTAATGCCTTCAAAATTTCGTTCTGTTTGCGTAGATTGGGCCCTGCGCTGTGGCGAAGCGAGGTAAGGCAGCATGTCATGGTCCCTGGCCACGGAAAGCGGCCCGGGTTCGATCCCTCCCATGGGGTGCGGATTTTAAGTCCCGGGTATAGGGCTAGTGCCTACTCAGCACCGTGAGGAAAGTAAGGTAAGCGGCACTGGTCACGAAAACCAACATTGCGGCTGGGGAGTGCCGAGATGCTGACCACATCTTCTCCCGTATCGGTTGGATGATCGCCCAACTCGGCCTGCGTAAGTGGGCGTGAGGCCGGTAGTCGGGTTGGTTGGCCTTGGCCCTCTTAGGGCTGTCTTGCTAGGGTTCCTTTTTCATGCATAATAAATAAACAAATTTATAATTGCAGAAGAGTAGTTGAAAATTAAACTAATAACAAAATATATAATAGCAATGGTATACTCAAATATATATTTGAGATATGTGTGTACTTTAATGCTATTTTCATGTTTGGTGCAATAGGATTTTATCTATCTTTTTACGGTTTAACAGTTACGCAAAATTCACCCAAAACAATGATGGCTTTAGAAAATGTAACAAATGTCATAACCCAAATGTAATATAACTTAAACACATGAAATTGTAATCAAAATGTTAGATCCATCTTTGGGAAAATCGACATTTTTAAAACGTTCCATCCCAAGAGTAGTTTGGAATAAAGATTTTTTTGACCTTCGTATACTTGAAAGTCACTGAACTTAAATACCAAATTCGTTTGTAACAGACTTTTGTTTTTATCTATGCAGTTCGCAGACAAGCCCACGTGCATGTCTACGTCGTGCACACTGACCTATTTCTAAAACTGCTATTTTTGGATCCGTGGGAGTTAGAAACATACACCCTTCGACAAAAAAAAGAAAGAAAAAGAAGAGCAGACTGCAAGCGTTTCTTCACACGTTTCCACGGCCGGTTTACAATGGTGTCACGGAACTGGTCTATTTAGCTTCGTCCTACTGAACCCTCTCATCATTATTATTAAAATGATGAGAATTTTCACACATAGTGTATTGCTTTATATGTTTCGTGCATATCCACATAGGGAATCCTTCCTTTTTCACACTGTAACGTGTGCGAAAAATGAGTCTCATTTACTAAATTTGTACAGTTAGCTAAGCGGTTATAGACAGTATGTAGGAGCAATACCTACAAAGGTTCGAATCCCAGATATCATTTTGATTTGGTTTATTATAGAAATACCAAATGTGTATTACACACATTGTAATATAACTTGCAATTGCTACGGTTTACTTGATTTTATGGCATTTATGTACACACACACACACACAAAAACTGCAACTTTGTTTTTAACTAAATGTCTCATTCGTATACATAAAGTCAAATAAAAATGGAAATTAACTTAGTATCAAATGTGTAAACCCTCCGTTCTGGACAAATGCATAGTAAAATTTTCAAGAGAGGATACTTCGCATTATATGTCAGCAGCATTCATATCAGATAAATGAGCCCGAGTGTTTACACAACCAATATTAAGGCAATTTCCTAATGACTTTGAATTTATTTTGAAAACGATAATAAAATATTATGCGTTTTATAAACGAATAGATTTACAATATTATTATTTATCTTGTGCAAGAAAAACATAAGGTATTGCTATTAAAGTAACAATAATGACAAATGCGTTTTACCGCTCGGCTACCATGCATGTGGCCAAGCCGCAAAGCTTCTCCCTATCTATTGCATAGTTCTGAAATGAAGTTAGAGTTGTATCAAAGCGAGTATTGGAAAAATTAATTGTTCTTTCACACTAGCTGTGTGTAGGCCAAAGTATGCAAAGTAGAGTCAGATTGAAAACTTCAATGCCATAGTGGGATTCAAATCAGTGAAGTTTTCAAACTGATTCTACCTTTCCAAAGCGTATATTGTGAACGCAGCGTCATCGAATGTTTTCAATGTTTTCCGAATCCAACTTTCTTCCTCGTAGCTACTTTTCTGTTTCTTCAAATGGGTGTATTTCCAGTGAAATATCGGCATCAAATATTTGGGTGAAATATACTTCCGCTGCAAAGTCTCTTCATTCCGACTGAATGTATAATACTGAATAATTGCTAAATCATTAAACATAGCTGAAATCGTACTTTAGAAAATAATAGATAATATATATGGATGTAAAATACTTTTTAAGAAATTATTGGGACCGCGCCATGGCTGAGTGGCGACCGCAAAGTGGGATTTGTGGTGAACAACATGGTGCTGGGTGGGTTTTCTCCGGGTCCTCCGGTTTCCCCCACCATCATTCCACCAATTGCTCCATCACTCATTCATCTCAGGCGTAGGGCCGATCCCTCAACCCTGATTTCATCTCTCAGGTCAGGTGCCTCGGCTAGCTTGCTCTGAAGGAACCCAAGCGACTGCTAACACCAGCATAGACGAAAACGGGAGGAAAAAAATTATCGACTACTACGTTAGTCTTATTTTTTAATTACAACACTCGTACATTTTTAGGGAACTGCCATCACTC
Organism: Mantis religiosa; assembly: GCA_030765055.1. Classification (NCBI taxonomy): domain Eukaryota; kingdom Metazoa; phylum Arthropoda; class Insecta; order Mantodea; family Mantidae; genus Mantis; species Mantis religiosa. Next base: position 30,439,760 of record CM060955.1, read on the forward strand.
ATTTTATCTCATTGTCACAAAAATATCAAGGTCATCACATAGCATTTCGTATTTAAAACATCTGTCTACTATTTGAGACTTTTGTACTTATAAAACACGTTAAAACGTCTAACATGTTGCGTTGACAGTAATTTCTTTACTCACTCTTCTACAAACTATTCGTACATACAAGCTCTTATCCCTCCATCTATTTCGTAATAATCTAAATATACTTGTATTAAACACTTGCACATCGAACTGGGTGGATCGGTTGGTTAAGTACTGGTGCACTTATTCCAAGATCACAAGGGAAAGTAAACAAGAGAAAAAAACACATAATTACTAGTCACATTAAGAAGTACAAGGGTCGGCTGATAAGTCTCATCCTCACATAGAGATGGCACCACTGGGTCAGTGACGAATAGCGTCATATAGTTTAACTCTAGACTAGCTTTTATCCATAGTTAAAGGTCAATAAATTGTTTATTTTTTTAATAACAGCACTTTAAACAAGGCAAGTGGAGAGGTTTCACCAAAATGGAGGGTTTGGAAAAACGAGTAGTGATTAAATACTTCCATTTGAAAGGCTTAACGCCTAAGGAAATCGAGGAGGAAATTTACAGTACATTAAAAGACTCTGCTCCTTCATATACAATGATTAAAATGTGGGTTGCAGAATTTAAAATGGGACATACGAGCACAAGTGATGAGCCTTGCTCTGGAACCCTGTGGAAGTTACAACTTCAGAGATCAATAAAATAATGCATTGTTTAGTATTGGAAGACAGCAGATTAAAGCTGTAAACATAACAAAGGAACGTACAGGTACTATTTTAAGTACGAGGGCTGTTCAATAAAGAATGATCATAATTTTTTTACGGTCATAATTTTTCGCACTAAAATTCAATCTTATTACATTCTGTTAGCTTAATGTGAAACAAACACGCCGTAGTAGTTTCATTGTTGGTACTCCTGGTTCCCGCCAGTGAGAACCAGGCAAATTCAGACATGTTCAATATCGTCTACCACTGCAATGAAGGTAACATGCAGTTAAAGTTGATGTTAGAGGAAGATCCGGAGTTTCTTTCAAACGTAATCACTGCTGATGAAACTTGGCTACATCATTTTGATCCTGAGAGCAAACAGCAAAGCACAGTGTGGAGATCTCCTTCATCACCAACCCCCAAAAAGCAAAAGTGGTTGCTTCTGCTGGGGGAGTTATGGCCATCTCATTCTTTGATATTCATGGAATGGTTTATCATCATGTTGTACCTGCACACACATCCGTAACTGGACAATACTACAGGGATGTCCTGAAAACATTGCAAGGTCATATCAGGTGCAAAAGACCACATTTCCTTGAAGCAAGCTGGATGCTGCACCATGATAATGCGCGGCCGCATATTGCCAATGTTGTTGCTGAATATCTTGCACAAATCAACGTGAAGTACATCCCTCACCTTCCCTATAGTCCGAGTTTAGCACCATGCGACTTGTTTCTATTCCCTAACTTGAAAAAACGCCTTCGTGGGAGGCATTATTCATCATCAGAAGCAGTGGTGAAGGCTGCGGAGGCGATTTTGAAGTATCTCTCTAAAAATGGTTTCCAGCAAGTCTTTGAAGACTGGCAGAAATGCTGGAACAAGTGCATCGCATTCAGGGGAGACTATTTTGAGAAGGACCATCAAAATTATAAGGAAGAGTAAAGGTACGTTGTCAAAAAAAAAAAATTGTGATAATTCTTTATTGAACAGCCCTCGTAAAATTTTGGGCTTCCACAAGGTATGTGAAGATAGTGCCGGTTTGTTGATACCTGATCAAAAGTTGCAAAGAAAAACGGTTTCTGTTAAGAATTTGGAGCTCTACCATATAAATCCCAGTGAGTTTTCGCGACGGCTAATTAACATAGATGAAACTTGGATACATCACTACAGTCCAGAATGTAAATCACAGCCAAAACAGTGGATTGCGCTAGGTGAATCAGTTCCAAAAACAGCAGACGATTTTGTCAGCTAACAAGGTTATGGCGAGTGTTTTCTGGGATACACAGGGAATTATTTTTATTAGATACTTGGAAAAGGGTAAAAGTATCACTGGTGTCTACTACGCAAGCTTATTGCATTATTTGCGTGATGAGGTGAAAAAAAAAAAAAGTATATGGCAAAGAAAAATATCTTGCTTCTTCACGACAATACTCCTGCCCATCGTTCAGTCATTGTAATGGGGAAAATGTGCGATTCTTCGAATTGCTTGAATAACCATCTTAATCGCCAGATCTAGCACCCAGTGACTACCACCAGTTCCCGAAACTCAAAAAGAAAATTTTGGAGGACGAAGATTACGCAGCAGCGAGGTCATTGATGCGGTGAACAGCTACATTGAGGACCATGATTAATCGTACCACAGAGATGGTTTAATTAAATTAGAACACCGATGTAACAAAAGTATTAGCCTTTCTGGAGATTATGTTGAGAAATAAAGAAAAATGTTTTTTATTATTATTGTAAGGCCCGGGACTTATCAACCGACCCTCGTATAACTATTTCAACATTCAGAATAGTAGCAAAGAATATGCGAAATATGATTTATACTACGAAGAAAAAATATTTAGCATAAAGTCTTTGTCTAACAATATCTATATTTCTGTGTAGTAAAATTTTGTTCATATCTTACGGTTTAGAGTTAAAATTGACTAAACTTCACAAATTATTCATGGGAATTCAAAATATGCATTCTATTTCTCATTTCTATATCTTTAACCTACACCAAACCGACAACGAATTTTGACAAAATTAACAATTATGCTTAATGTAAAAAATTGCTTGGAGTGGGAAAAGTTCTCTTGAAAATGTTTTAAACTGAACTTAAAAGCTAAGTTTCGTATATGACCTACTTTTTTGTTTTTAACAGTTCTATTCACAGAGAGAGGGGAGGAGAGGATATTTCTAAAGCTACGTTTTATATCACTCAGCAAGCCCAAAACGTGCATTTACGTTGAAATCTCGTATCAAACTTCAGAATGCGTACAGTACTTAGTCTATTTAGTATAGGTAAATTACAGAGCAAGTTAAAATGTTTTAATGGAATGCACTGGAAATAATAAGCGAACTTTTTACGCATAGACTCGTCAGCAAAAACAAAAAGAATGTAGAACTATAAGGTTTCCCTCACCTTTGTCGCCTCT
>CM060955.1:30443921-30526152 GCA_030765055.1 Mantis religiosa
CGCTGGTGTGTAAGTGGATATTTATATCCCCACACGCCGCCCACCAGTCACTTGTCACTATCGGCTAGCATCTGGCTTACTGCATACGGCCAAGCGTTCTGGACCGTAGTGTCATCCTTTAGCTCAGCTATCTGCTCATTTGTTTTCCTTTATGCATGTTACATATTCACAGTAGTTATAACTTCGTCTAGAGATGAGTTAAAATGAAGTGATAAGTTGAAAAAACACAATCAAACTGAAAAATGCGATGCTATAATCGGAATTTATTCTTCACTGTTTTAACATTTCTACCGATAAACCACAAGCCGTGATGACATACATAACTTTTTGGGGGGAGGCCTTCGGTCGTCGGACTATTTATGAATCCATATTTCTATTTAATTCAACCATACCCCTGAATCTTCTTTCTAGAAATACTTTCTCGGTTCGAACCTTTGGGTGAATACAGTATTTCCTACGGCTAATATAGGTGAGTAATATCGAGCAAGGTGGCACCAGGTACCGTGCGCCCGCCTCGGTGGCGTAGATGGTTGTGTGTCTGCCTCACGTTCAAGAGGTCCCGAGTTCGAATCTTAATCTGGGTGAGCTACCTGTATAAGATTTCTACGGGGTTCCCCTTATCCTGAAAAGACGAATGTCGGGTAACTCTAAGTTCCATGGAGCCCGGACTCATTGGAGCATCATTTCATTCATCACCCGATATGAATAAATGTTGGAGGACGTAAATTACAACAACAACAACAAAATGGTACCGTGTGCGACTTTCATTCGAGAAATTGCGGGTTCGTTCTCCGTCGATCGATTAAGATTAATGCTGGAGTGCTTACTCTCATACCACGATTTCCCTTAATTGCATTTCCTTGTCCTCTTATAGGTTCGCTCTCAGAGCCATGGTTTATCTCAGGTGTATCTCTGTCTCTCAGGACAGATGGTGTAGATACTTGCAAATTCTAAATACTGTTCTCAACTTTGTGTAGTCACTGACCTCAGCTGGAGGGACCACGTTTGTAAACTGCAGACCCGGAGTTAAACAGAGATCCAGGAGTCAATGAACTCATAGGACTTTGTTAGGTACTTCTCTATGGCCTCTCTCAACTTATCCCTTCCTTCTGGGGATCATAGCTGCAACAATCTGTGTCGAGGTTGCAGTGTTGTCTATGGTTGTCTATATTTTACTAGTAAAATAATTATGGTTAGTAGTAATCTTTATTTGTCCAAACATATGTTCAAGGCCCTGTCATCAACAACAAAGCAAGAGTTCTTATTCTCTAAAGTTCATCAAAAGCTGTAAACAGACACATATACTTGCAATTCTGTAAGAGGTAATTTCTTGTATATAAAAGTGAATCAAATTTAAACAAGACTTGGTTTACCAGGAAAAATGGAATCAATTGGAGAATTTTATGTATTGCTGGCATGTTGGGCATGGTAGCTCAATGGTTAAGAGCAACCAGACGGAGACCACACTCCCGGAGAAAGATACAGGAAGCAAAGATAGCCATCTCAACTCTATATTACTTATCCAAGATAGGAAAAGTAGGACTATCAACACCAGTCCTAAATCAACTGTACAAGACAGTCGTTACACCATATTGCACCGACATCACCATCATCATTCTCCCTGTCACATCGCCCTACGTCATAACCAGACTGCAGCAAATGGAACGAAGATTCTTAAGAATACCGAAGGCAAAACATCGAAGCAGATGAGACCTACAAGAAGACAGAACACTATACGCACTGATACAACACGCTAGAATTAAACTCGAGGACCATGAGAGATACAGGAACATCTCAGAACACTATTAGACTAAGCTCGACAAATGTAAACAAAAAAATTGTATTAAGAACTAAACATTCATATGACCATTGTAAAATACACATATACGCTCACAAAAACAAAACAAAAAGCAAAACTATATAGTTTTGCTTTCTGTTTTGTTTTTGTGAGCGTATATATAAATTGACATTTGATTTTGAAATACTTGTATAAGTCCAAGGAAGGTTTAAAGGGTGAGTAAACGCCTGAAGTGATAATGTACCGGGTTATTAACTAAGTATAAAAGTACACACGCAAATCTTTACGGAACACATACACCTTTTATTTTCGACAAATAAAAGCATTACAAACTAGAAATATATTCCACTCCTTGCCAAAGTCTTTAAAGCTATTTTATTTGCCATATTTTCTTAAATAACGTTTATCGTTTGTTATCACATCTCAAATTTCTTTACGTAGCATGATGATATACCTTTCGAAAATTGGACACAAAATTAAGCTCTGAACGCACTATAACACTGAATATTTGACCACAGGGGATGACATCCTGAAGTGATAATGGACCGGGTTATTAACTAAATATAAAAGTACACGCGCAAACTTACGGTCTAACTACTCTGTGTACCGCTATTTTCCCACCAGGTTGCTTCATGAAGCCTCAGGTCTTCCATACGTGGAGGACGAGATTAGGCGCCGGGCATCTAAATTATACGCCAATTTACCCAACCATAGAAGCGCCCTTGTCAGATCATTGGGAGATTATGACCCCACTAGACGTCGCTCTAGCCTACATCGGGTACGCCGCATGGCTTGCGGGCACCCTAGATAACCCAGGAGCTAATCCTAACAGCAGCTAAAGCTGAGCTCCACATATTTCTGCTAAACTGTTTGGCATCAAAATTTTACCAACCTTAATTCAGAAACAAAACACCAGGGTGCTAGGCATTGCATCCTCTCCTCTCATTCCCAAGGTACAATTACTGTAGCCTTATAAAATTAATTACAACCTAAAAACCTAAAAGTCACCCTACAACATCACGAATAAACCTTACCTGCGGTTAAACCCAAAATGGGTGGGCACGCAGCAGAAACCTTCTGGCTAAATACAGCCAGCCAGCACGACGAGCGAGCGAGCGAAACACGCAACAGACTCACCTTTTATTTTCGACAAACAAAAGAATAACAAAATAGAAAGGTATTCCACTTCTTGCCAAAATCTTCAAAGCTATTTCAGTCACCATATTGTATCAAATAACGTTTATCGTTTGTTATCAAGACTGAAACTTTTTTATGTAGCATGATGGTATACCTTTCTAAGCTTAGATACAAAATTAATTTCCTTTGTGTTTGACGTTTGTGATGACCATAAATAAATAAATAGCAAGAGCAGTCGTTGGAAGTTTGCGGAATCAACTTGGAGTATTCCTGTTTCATGGTCACGTGCTCGCGCGTCAGAAAACCATCATCTTTATATATCCACGCATAAAAAATTATCAGAAAGTTTTAAATTGGTTAGCTTAATTGTAGCTGTGTTGTATTTAAACTTCACCCCAAATTGCATAATAAATAGCAAACCAATCAGAATTTGTTTTATTTATATTGTGACTTTGTGGGTACGTAGAATTAAAAAACCAATTTGCAGAAATTCAAAATATTCTTTATTTCCGCAGAAATACTCTTTGGTCAACGCTTACAGTAGCCGAATTACGTCACATACACAATTACAATCTACAGGGTCGTTGACCACACCCACAAACAAAGAACTCACTTTCGAAACACCTGCACGTCGACGATTCTCAACTTTCAGTTCGACTCATTACAACTGTTGGATAAACTAGCCATGGCTTCTTTTATACGACCATTCATGATTCCAGCAGGTTGTAGAATGTTCTCTATCAATCAAGATGTCACTAAAATTTTCCATTTATCTAACTTTATTTGTTTCCGCAAGCCATTTATCTCCACGTTATCTTTATGTTTCGGCATGCACTTTATCTCTCCGCACCGCACTGTCTCTTTGTGCGCGTTGCAGCCAGTCGCGACAGTATAAATAAGTTCGGACAACTTTTACTGGCGGTACGAAGTTCGCCGGGTCAACTAATGTGCATATAAATAAAAATTAAATAGATAAAAAGGTATAACAAAAATGCACTCATACATATATATGGCAATTATACCAACTGAATTCATATGTAAATAACCCTTGTAAGCAGCAATAAAAAAGTGTTGGGTTACACAAATCCAAAAATAAAATCAAGGCTAACGAGAGTACACCCCTGAAACAGCCATAGGATGAAATACGCCCAGGGAGAGATAAACCCAAGGGAAAATAAGCCCTAAGATCCTCCTAGCCCGCCTCGGTAGCGTGGTGGTAGCATGTCTGCCTCACGTTCAAGAGGTCCCGAGTCCGAATCTCGGTCAGAGTGAGTTACCTGGATAAGGTTTTTCCTGGGTTTTCCCTTATCCTTCAAGACGAATGTCGGGTAACTCTAAGCTCTATGGATCCTGGGCTCATTTGAGCATCATTTCACCCATTCCATTCATCGTCCGATATGACTTAACGTTGGAGGACGTAAATTACAACAACAAAAAATCCTCTTAGTAGTAGTAGTAGTAGTAGTAGTAGTAGTGGTAGTGGTAGTGGTAGTGGTAGTGGTAGTGGTAGTGGTAGTGGTAGTGGTAGTGGTAGTGGTAGTGGTAGTGGTAGTGGTAGTGGTAGTGGTAGTGGTAGTGGTAGTGGTAGTGGTAGTGGTAGTGGTAGTGGTAGTGGTAGTGGTAGTGGTAGTGGTAGTGGTAGTGGTAGTGGTAGTGGTAGTGGTAGTGGTAGTGGTAGTGGTAGTGGTAGTAGTAGTAGTGGTAGTAGTAGTGGTAGTAGTAGTGGTAGTAGTAGTAGTAGTAGTAGTAGTAGTAGTAGTAGTAGTAGTAGTAGTAGTAGTAGTAGTAGTAGTAGTAGTAGTAGATCCGTGGTTAAAAAAATCAAAAGCATTGAATTTTTCAATCTGACTTTGCCTATCAAAGATTTCATCTAAGTCCAAATGCTTAATTACTGTATCTACCAAGCAATTAGTATAAAGTGCTGTCAGGCACGTATTTAGAAGTCAATTTCCGGGGGCGTCCAAAATAGTCTACGTTGAATTATTTGCTTTTAATAAATAATTAATCAGGGGTGTGTTTTTATCATATTAGTAAAAAATAAAAACACATGTAATATATTATAGTCATATGACTTTCTCCACCCAAGCTTCTACAAATTGTTCTTAGAAAAGTTTGTTTTTGTCTTGTTTCTTTGGATAAAGTCTGTAGAAAGGCCTTGCACATTGCACATTTTGTGTTCTTACACCTGGGATAAAGTAATATAAGCAGTAATCAGACATTTAAAAAGTGAACCACTGATTGATGTATTTAAAGTATTAGTTCTCCTTGAATGAAGAAAGGAAGAGGACCTTAGAGGTTAAAAATTACATACCTTTAAGTAATTATCCGAGAATTCTAATCAACAAATTATAAATATATCGGAACTGGTTAACTTAGCAATGCATTGTTGTACTTGACATTATTTGTGTATTTTAACGAGTTCTACAGCTGCTGTGCAGTAACTTTTCGTTTATCTCTTAAATAACTTCATGTTTGCCTGACAGTGAATAGAAGCGTTAAGATGGGAAGCTTGAATAAACTTTTGCGATTTATATTAAACTAATTCTTATTCCAACTATTTATTAACAGTTTTAAATGATAATTCCTTTGAGGGGTCCGGACCCCCTGGAGCCTCCTTAAATACGTCCCTGAGTGCTGTTATTACACCCGAAAATTTAATGTGGTAATTCCAGTGTAAATACATACTTTTAGTCTGAATTTAATAAGGAAAAGTGATAACCCTCTTTAGAAACATCTCCATAAATGTGTGTGGTCAGCGTGATACATAACCGAAACATTGTATAAATACCAAACTCAATATTTTCAGTATCTTAAAAACATGCCACATGCAGATGTTCAATAAATTTCTTCCACTCCAAACTATCTTTTACATGGAACATGTTTCAAACTTCCTGGTGTTTCACAAAAATGGCGTACAGTTTTAATTGATGTGCCATAATCTTTAAGAACTTTGGGTCACACTGAAATGTCCAAGAATGTCCTGTGAAGACCTTTTCATTAGGAAGGACTTCTGTATAATATTATAAACCAAATGAGATAGATAAAACTTACTATACAAAATTTGGCTAACTCTCCGCATATGGTTTATGATCTTCGGTGGTAAACTCATTCCAGCAAGCGGTGATTAGACACATCTCTAAGATGGAAGCACCCGCAGCGTGGAATCTGTTTCCTCCGACCTTCCGATGAAGATAGGGCGATAGAATAAGAGAACCTATAGCTCTTACCATAGACACCGAACTACATTCGGCCTTAGGGATGCTTCACGTGAGTCAATGTCAGGTGAAGGCTTGGATAGAACGACTTAAGATCACTGCCTCAGAAACGAGAATTGAATCACAGAACCCTCAGTATGAAAGCCACAGATGAAAGTACTTAACTACCCCAGGGTTCATACAAAGCATGAAGAACCATTTAAAATAACTTCTTTTGTCATCATATCCGATATATTTGTTATTATTAATTTGTTGAAAACTTTGTCTAGCTGTAAGTGTCGTCCCTATTTAGTTGTTTCTCGCGATGCCATGGAAAGAGTATGGAATTGCAAGGCCACTATACAGTAATTCGCTTTTAACTACCTGACCATCGACTCGGTTTTTGTATTCCCCTTGTACCTACAACAAAGTTTGTAACGTAATTATGCAACAGTTTATCTCGCTAACATGAAGTAATAGTACTGCTGGTAGTAGTTGCAATAGTAATAGCAGTAGTAGTAGTAGTAGTAGTAGTAGTAGTAGTAGTAGTAGTAGTAGTAGTAGTAGTAGTAGTAGTAGTAGTAGTAGTAGTAGTAGTAGTAGTAGTAGTAGTAGTAGTAGTAGTAGTAGTAGTAGTAGTAGTAGAAGTTGTAGTAGTAGTAGTTGTTGTTGATGTTGTTGTTGTAGTTTTCAGAGGTGGAAATCCTCATCGGCACTACGGAAGATAACCCTGATAGTATAGAACTCTTAGCGACACTGAAGCGGCTATTTCATGTTTAGCTTTTAAAATTAATTTGGATTTGTAATGGAAAAGTTAATATGTATGGAAATGAAAGTGTGAAATTCAGTAGGTCATGAGATGATGCAATATAAATGTGATATGATGTAATATTTTGTTATTGGTAGTTGTAAAAATGACATTACGTAATATGTTGACGTGGACCAGTAGAAGATAAGTTTATTTGGTTGTGATAGCAACGTGAATGAAGGGGAAGGAGAAATTAAGCGTCTTTTTGCTTGAGAACTTCGGAGAGTAAAGACGTGTTCTAGTGTCTCTCTGAAACTGTGCAGAGGTTTTTGTTTGATTATGCATTTATCATGCATGATTTGCGTGTTTTGCAAGAGAAGATTAACTAATTAATGCTTCAAGCATTCCTTGTAAATGAACAGCTTCACTAATATCTGTATCGGCGAAAAAAATGTTTTATAGGAATTAAATCATCATTTTACCCAGGACTTTTTATTTAGTCATCATTAATCAATCATTTTCTCCTCCACCGACACCACGCCCGGAGGTAAGATTTCTTGCAGTCATAGGTGCACGAGAGCAGCCGAGGAACATTCAGAACCTGACTGCAAGATCGTCAAAGAGGTGAGAATCATATTATCATCTCACCATCCACATCACCTCGCCAGCCTTCCCATACACATATACAAAGAACTGTTGCAACATGAAAAATCCCGGTTTCGGTTGGTATCCTAGAAGGCACTACCTGAAAACAGGTAAAACATCAAATTGGGAACCTGAGTCCCTGTAGTCCATCATATCTTTGTTTTTAATTTCTTTCTAGCTCGTTTATGCTCATAATCCCTGTTATAGATTGTATTTGCTTCGGACCGTGCCGTGACCGAGCGGTTAGACCCCTTAACTCGCACGAAGGTGGTCCAAGTTCGATCCCAGGCGACCGCATGTGAGATTTGTAGTATACAACACGGCGTTGGGGTGGGTTTTCTCCGGGATCTCCAGTTTCCTCCGCCAACTTTCCACCAATTGCTCCATCACCTTTCCTTTCATCTGCTTCGTTCTCATTCTGTTCATCTACTTCTTTCACTCTCACTCCAGGCATCGGGCTGATCATCCACCCTGGATTTCTCTATCTGATCCAGAGTTGTGTTTCCCTCACCCGACGCCTAATGGCATAAGGGGTAGAGGACCAAGAACCCACGATATTGGTATAAATAGGAAAGTTAAAGAACAAGAAGAATAAGTATTTGTTTCCATTTTTGTTTACTCTGAAACATAATATGTACCAGATTTTCTATATTTAACTCGATACCCAAAAATAAGTAAGTATTTTCTCTCCGTCTTTACCATCTGGTAGTAATATGTGGAAAATGAAGAGTACTTAACTGCCCCCTCACCTTAATCTAAAGATCCTTTGTGCTTCTCCTATCTCCTACTAGAGTTCAGTGAAAAATTATCTTGGATTAAAAGCCCCACGCCTATGAGGGGATCGAAGCTGGGAACATTCTGTGGTAGAGAACCAGAGCGTCTACGCTCCAACCCACTTAGCTGCGACACGGACCAACCTGAATTAAATATAAATCGAAACCTTCATAGCAATAGTGTCTAGAAATTATATCTAAAATAAAGTCATAAAATGTCCTACATAGATTTTTCTTGTGGTAAGGTAAGCAACAGTGATTACATTCTGATTCCTTTTTGGAAAGAAAAACAAAAGACTGACTATCGCTTAACCCACTGTATTCTTCTCATATGTGCCCACCTTTTTATCGCAATTAACAAGAAGTGTACAGAAGAGTAAGATTTTGTAAGAACAGTTTGTAGAAGAGTGAGTAGAGAAAGCCATCTATCTTTGGCATGTACAGTCCTGTGCAGATTAATAGAGAGAGCACGGAATTTAAGCTTAATTACACATTGCACTGTTGCTGGATACGTTTCGCTCAAGAACATCACAATGTACAATACTGTGCCAATAAGGACAGTTAATGTAACTATTTCCCTTATATGACGTCATCCTATATTGACCGTGTTAAAGTCGACCAATCAGATTCATGAAATCATAGACAACAGCGATAACTATTTTGTTATCGCACCCTCAGACAGGATAACAACACATTCTGCATGTTTCCGAACAGGCAAAGGACTCTCACGGATCGTCGACTGTTTGCGCGACTTTCAAATGTCAAAATGGCTGAAAGGTTTGTATGGATGACTTGTGAGGTTTTTTTTTTTTTCATTCATATGCTAATGTAGGCCTTTGTGATTTAGGGAATCAAATAACTTGTTTTATTGCTTTCAAAAATATGTTGGTTTATTTTCGTGAAATAATCTTTACAAATGCAACTCGTGGTTTTGAACTTCCCTAAACAAATTCCCTCGTGACTTCGTCACTCGTGAACTTATTGGTAATTTCAAAACCACTCATGACATTACCTATGATAATTCTGATAAATGATAATTTTACTGATGATTATTTCTTCTACTCAGTATGAATTCGTCATTAATGTCGTTGATAGGTTTATGTATTAAGGTTTAAAAAGGATTTTTGGCTTTTGTGTACATAGGTAGATAATATATTGTATTCCACCAAACGTACGAGACCTAGATTTCATAAAAATACATCTTGTTAGGCCCCATTAATCTAAAAGTGCATTTTTATACAAAGATTCGTGCGTAAGCGAGAGCATGTATGTATCCGTGTGTCTGTGAACAGAATAACTCAAGTTGGTTAAATAGCAAACTTGGTGCTCAAGCTCAAAATCTTCGAAGAATGCAACAAGAAATGTTTCAGAATATCCCACCACAGTCTACCATAATTAACTAAATTACCAGATGACCAAATGGTTATAGCGCAGCCTACGAAGATTTAGAATATATGAATAGAAAACTCATTGAAGAATATAATAGATGGAGATTAAATATGAATTTAAAGAAAACAATCTATTTATCACGCGGAGATGAAAATGACCTAGTTTTAGAAGACGACATCAAAAGATGTGGAGTAAAGATAAAATTCAAATTGTAGTGTAGAAGAAGACATTAAATATAGAATTCAAAAAGGCGAACAGCTATGTCAATGCGAATGGTGTTTTGTACAGTAAGAATATAACTTTGGAAACTAAATGCTGATATATAAACGAATAATAACTAGAAGTACATTAACTTATGGGGCATAAACTTAAAATTATGATCTACCGAAATGGACTGTTTTAGGAGATACACTAGAAAATTAAATTAGAAAAAATATGTAATAAAGTAATAAGACAAACCATGAAATTTGAAAATTCAATCTTAGATTTTATACGAAATAATCGCTAGCACAGTATAGGAATGTCCAGAAAATGCCTGACATAAGATTACCAAAACAAGTTTTGGAATTGAACGCACTTGGAAGGGGAAGACTTGGTCGACCTAGACTTTAATATATAGAGAATGGTGAAAGAGGAATGAGGGAATTAGGTCTGGAGGAATTTGATTGGGAGAACAGAGAAGGGTAAAGGAAGAGAATAAGAGCGTGAACTTTGAAAATAGGAAGATGTTTAGATTGTAAACGTGTTTATCAATAAAACTAACGATCTTGATTAAAATGTCATATGTGTAAGAAATTTACATGCATAATGAAATGTATGTCTTCAATTTTCGGGGAACCTGTTCATTCCGAATATTTGCATAGCTGGTAAACCATAAAAAAGACAAAATCTTACTATACAAGAAAAGCTCTCGTTAAAGTACACAATTTATGTTATATAATGGAAATTAATTGTTCTTTCACACTAGCCGTGTGTAGGACGCACTATGAAAGGGTAGAGCCAAACTGAAAAATTCGATGACATAGCCGGGATTTGAACCACAGATCTTCTAGTCTCCGTCCAGCCGCTCTAACTCTTGAACTACTATGGCCAACGTGCCAACATGACATTAAATTCTCCAACTGACTCGTGTTTTTCCCGGTTTTTCCCATTAATTACACCTAATAGTGGTCCGAACTATAAAGCCCGGACCTTAAAGTACTTACAGCATAGTAAGTCGCCATTAAAGTAGTTGTCTCATGTGTTTATGAGAACTCCTAGTGGTTTACCGGAAAAAACAAGAGTCAGTTGGAGAATTTAATGTCATGTTGGCACGTTGGCCATAGTAGCGCAAGTGTTAGAGCGGCTTGACAGAGACCAGATGATCCGTGGTTCAAATCCCGGCTATGGCATTGAATTTTTCAGTCTGGCTCTACCCTTTCTTATGTTATATACCTTTTTGGAAATAACCATTTCCGAGATGTACCTTTTTGTTGATTTGAATTTTCAGATAAGAAGTAGATATTTGTCTTCCTATGGCAATGCAAAGAGAATGGAATGTCAATCACATGGCGACCAGCTTTTAAAACAGCTGTCACTTAAGCCTTCTACTAGTCTCATTGTACCTTTAAAGAACTGTATAATAAAGCCGTCATAACTGTTTCATTAGCATGTAGATACAAATATAAATGTCCTTAAGTGTAGTTTGTGCAAGACAAAGTCATGTAAGTGCATACTTCAAAAATTTTATTATAGTTCCTCTGTAAACAAATGCACTTTTTTCAGGGTAGACAATTTATATTCCTTCCCTTTTTTCCTGGCCTACCAACTTCTGTACCATGGTGTTATACTGATCATTCCTCAAATGTACTTTTGACAATTACAATAGTAGAAGTCTGCCTGGCTAGGTAGGAGATGGAGAATGTGCAATTCATTTAAGTAACGTCGAGAACATTGACTCTTATCCTTGACCATCGTTTTGAGCACTTTCTTTCCTCTAAAAATGTTTATGGTGTAATTTCTAATAAGAATGTAACGTATCCAAAATTCAGCTGGCTTTATCTGTTCTTCCGTGAGAAACTTGAATGTGGGTAAAAGAGAAGCTCTACTTTTTCAATTATCGTGCCATAGATGGCTGAAAAGGACTTTTACGAAAGAAATAACTATACACCATGATGTTCCCAAAATCGCCATAACGTCGGACATCTGTACCGAAGACTACTGTCCGGCCGCTGTATGTTCGGCTCTGACATTTCTCGAGAGGGGGAAGCAGGCTGTTGCCAGTTCTTTAGCGGGAATTTCAAGCAGAGGAACAATGTGTATTTTAAATATTTCAGTACTTGCATATTACACGAACCAGGAGCCATATTATTATAATAGCGATAATAATAGGACTTACGAACACTAAACATCGGAATTCACGCACGAAAAATATACCGAAAAAAGTTCACCAGCGCAAGCCGCTATTAGGCCACGTGGCTCAAACAAATTGAAGCTGGCAACACGGTGTTGAGTTCGGGAGCCACGCCTACCAGCGACAACGCTGATTGGCGCTAGCAGACAGTTTTAGCTTCCTGACCACGACACCGGATGTACAGACTCCCAGTATCACCAACAGAAGCAGTTGGTGTGCGTGAAAGGTGTGAACGAAATATTTGAATAGAGTGATGTTGTAAAGAATATCTTGCATGATAATGAAATTAAAAGTTGTATTTCAATGTTTTGAAGCTAATATAGTCTTATACTCTCATTATAAAGATAATTCTGACGATATGTTTTCAATTACTCATTATTATATGTTGGTACTAGTAACCTTCCCCCTCCACCTCCTGCAGCCACTAAATGTCAGAGCCGAACATACAGCGGCCGGACAGTAGTTCATATTTGACAGCCTGTCATCTGTTTACTTGGAAGAAACACACGACAAAGAAGAAACCAGTTTCAGGCGCAAAGCAAACTTCAAAGTCCCTTCCTAATTTAAGCTTAACCTTGCTGTTCTCCGATATTTGTTCGCTGTTTCACTTTGTGAAAATAATATGCTCCCGATAAGTAACCAAACTGTGGATGATAATCCTTGTGAAGGATGTTGAATTTAAGATATTTATAAATAAATGCAGTTTAAACACATTGTTTCCATGTTCAACACGAGAGCGACTTTTGTCATTTGTAAATAACCACTGAATTGCTCAACTTAGAGCACTGCGTTGTTTTGGTTTTCTGTTTGAATAGCAGTATTTAATATCCATTCTTGCTGCATAAGGCATCGTTGGCGATGAACAGTAACGATTGATCGAATGAAAAGTTTGGAGAAGAAATGTGTTCGGAAACATTCCAGGCATAAACTTAGGGTAACTCCAAGGTAATAGCCAGTTATGAGGACTGAGAAAATTCTGGAAAAAGTATCAATCACGATCCTCACAAGATGAGAGCTGTAGCCATCCATGTCGGCATTTCTGTTCCGAAGGAATTATGTTTAACTTTGTGTAAAGGTAAGCATACAAAATAGATTAAATTTTATCCCACGGAAAATATACATATCTAAAACACAATTTATTTCAAATATACTTTTTATGTGGTGTCGGCCATTTTCGAGACATCTATTAGTATTGGTTTGGATTTTTTGAAAACTTTATAATAGTGCTGTTCTTGTTTAATGTTTCTCACGATGGCACGGTAGCCATGTGACTTGGTACCTGTGGTCCCTCCCCCCTGGGATGAAGAGGTGAGGCGAGAGGACAGGGCAGCCGATCCGGGAGCTTCAACAAAGCTGAGGGCAGGTTCCCTATCATTTTACAGATTAACTCTCCCCGAGGTGTCTACGTTAACTGGCAGCTGAAGCTGGACACGTCCTCCATGGAGCTTGAATCCGGAAAACGAACAAAAATTCCCTGTCATGCAACACCCGGGACATATGTGGGTAAATCTGGATGAAGAGTGAAGTAAAATGAAAATTTAGTTGAAAGAGAAAGAGATGGAATTCCAGGATATGATGAAACTTTCCAGCGTTCACCTGACAATCCTGGAAATCTGCGAAAAAGTCTATGGATCATAAAGCTCGGAATCAAATCCATGGCCTCTCAAATCCTGGGTCCCAGATTCTACCGTCTGAGCTTTTCACTCGGTAAATATTTGACTAACGTTATCCCTTTTGTACCAATAACAAAATATCTAACGGCTGGCCCTGTAGCTCACTCAGTAGAGCACCTGCCTGCCGCCCGCCTCGGTAGCGTGGTGGTAGCATGTCTGCCTCACGTTCAAGAGGTCCCGAGTTCGAATCTCGGTCAGGGTGAGTTACCTGGATAAGGTATTTTCCGGGGTTTTCCCTTATCCTGAAAGTCGAATGTCGGGTAACTCTAATCTCTATGGACCCTGGGCTCGTTTGAGGATCATTTCACCCATTCCATTCATCGTCCGATATGACTTAATGTTGGAGGACGTAAATTAAAAACAAACAAGCAAAACACCTGCGTGCCGTGCTAGTGGTCCCAGGTTTGATTCCCGGCCGTGGGGGGTGGGGATTTTTGGACCAAGATAATTCCTCATCTTTCCCAGAGTCTGGAAGCATGAATGACAGTGCGAATGTGTGCGTGATCTAATGATTAAAATCCAACGAATACGAGTTAACACCTTCGATGTGTCCCAAAGGAGAACGGCCGCCTATATGATCATTGCAGTTAAAGGCGAGGTATAAATGGAACAATAAAAAAAGCATATCAAAGCCATCACATAGCGATCAACTGTACTCTTAAACGATTTGACTACTACTTAGCCTAATTGCCACTTGGTGAATATTCTAAATATACTGCTATTTCTGAAAGGTTTTTATCTTAATTAACAGAAGTAATAGTTTGTGCAAGGATAAATATAAAAAGTTCTATGCATACGTCAGATCTTTTTAATCACAACATATATAAATGTATGACAATACTAACTTTCTTTTTGGTGTCTAAATTAGTTCTCAGTTAAGTGCAACTCCCAGGAAACAAAGAGCACGATGTTCAGATGTTTATCTACTTTGAGTAAAGTGGAGCATTACAAAATAAAACAAGTGCCGTAATGTCTTACTTTACAGTACCCAGCACGATAAAGTTAAAATTAATTTCATGTAAATACACAACAGAAATTTCAAAGCAAATCAAAGTTAATACTTATTTGTTGCACACATTTATTATAACATTCTCGCCATGTGTCAAGTGAAGTCCTCCTGGTGTTGAGGCTAAACAGTTCATAGTATTGTCTTTCACAGTAGGAATTACAGAATTATCTCCCATGATTTTTAGCTACTGCAACCTTATATTCTACATCCAGTTATACTAAAAATGAATGTATATAGCCATCGTACAAACTTAACGTATGAAAATATTTTTTATCAAAATAAAACGTTATACAATACACGTACGGGTGGACTGCTATTAAGGACCAGAGGGGCCAGGCCCCACCGATAATATCATGTAACTTATAGGCGTTTTTGTTTTTTTAATCTGAAGAAAAATGATTTTATATTTTACTCAATTGTCATACTCATTACAAACAATTTATTATATCATAATTCTTATTGGTTATCGAAACTTACAACCCGTGTACACGGCAACCGCGCCAGTCTCCTTGTCGAACGTTGGGCTAGGTTAACACTGGCCCACGGTCACTACTCTCCCCTTTACACACTTTACCCTTCAGGTGTCTATACCATCCTCGCTCCTCTACCCTGGTTCTGAGACCTGCACTAACACATGCCTGCCAAGTCTGGGGTGTTGCCGCAAAAGTACACCTCTACAAGTTACAAGTACTACAAAACCGCTACCTTCGCACCGCAACCCATGCCCACTGGTATATTCCCAACAACAATATCCACTCTGATCTCAAATGTCCTAAACTTACAGACCATTTCCTGCACCTTTCCCGCAGCTTCTACGCTAAGCTTCCTTCACGCTTCAACCACCTAATCCCCGGCCTTGGGGAGTACGACCTCGACCCCGGAGAAACTTATAAAAGACCCAGACTTGTGCTAGGACCGCCATAAACGCAAAACCAAAATCACACAAAAAAAAAGAACACGTTCATAGAGCTACGCAAACATTCTCAACAATATCACCACCACCTACCACCATCCACTAGCTAAATCCCAATAACTATGCCAGCAAGGGATCCAATCCCGGTATGGCAACAGTCGAAGGATCCTCCTTCGCGGAGGAGGACTCCCTTCAACGACCTCTGTGCTTGTGTACCCTCCGCTTTCTACATCGCTTACAGCAACGCTTGTGCCGGCTAGTTGCGGCCCGTTACATGAAATTGAGCATTCATGTGATTATTGTTGAACTCGTAATTGTTTGCTGGACAAAGTAGCATTGTTTTAAAGTGAATATAGTGGATTATTAACTGAAAAGCTCCTTTCATTCATTAAAGGCAGGGAAAAAACTTGAAATTAAACGATTAGGTTCACATCAACCGAACAATTGTATATTTACGCAACAGAATAGCAAAGAACAGAGAACTTTGCGAAACAGTTGGTTTGGTAAGAAATCGTGGCTAACTACGCGTGAAGAGAAACAAAGTGTATTCTGATTTTACTGTTTGTTATTTAGTTTTAATCTCGTATGAAAAGTTGAAAAATGAACTGTCAGCTATTTATCATGATATACATTCAAAGATATCTGTTCTGTCAGTGAACTGTTCAGCTTTTTGATACAACTCCTTTGAGCAAACATTTTCTGAAGTACACAAAATGCTGCAAATTGCACTAACAATTCCAGTTTTAACAGCTGAGGTACAGAGAAGCTTTGGTTCATTGAAAACAATTAGTTCCTCTTTAGGACATCATGGGCCAAGATAGAATTACTTCCTCGACTACTTGTTCCATTCCCAAAGAGGAAATTGGTGAATTCCTTAACTTCAACAACAGAGTAATTGCAATTGTTTTACGTCCTCCAACGTTAGATCATATCGGATGATCAATGAAATGGGTGAAATGATGCCAGAGTCCATAGAGTTTATAGATGCGTGACATACGTATTTCCAGAAACTTATCCTGACTGAGATTCGAACCCGGCACCTCTTGAACATGAAGCAGATACTCTACCGCCCGCCTCGGTAGCGTATATGGTAGCATGCCTGCCTCACGTTCAAGGGGCCCCGAGTTTTGTTTTTTCTTTTCCTTATTTAACCGGTTTTTTTTATTGTTTCCGTTTATTTGACTATCTGTTTTCTTTAGTTACATACATATACACGATACATATAAACACCCATGCCCAAGACGGGACTCGAACCCGCGACCCTCTACACGGCGGAACGCTAGAGACATACGCTCTAACGACTGTAGCTACAAGGACCGGCGAAGCTATGGAGCTTAAAGCTACCCGACATTCGTCTGCAAGGATAGTTTTTTCCGGGGTTTTCCCTTATCCTTACAGACGAATGTCGGGTAGCTCTAAGTTCCGTGGCCCCTAGACACATTTGAGCATCATTTCATCCATTTCATTCATCGTCCGATATGACTTTTTTTTTGTAGTGTTACGTCCTCCCAGGGTCCATAGAGCTTAGAGTTACCCGACATTCTTCTTTTAGGATAAGGGAAACCCCCGGAAAAAACCTCATCCAGGTAACTCACCCTAACCGAGATTCGAACTTGGGACCTCTTGAACGTGAGGCAGACTCGCTACCACCACGCTACCGAGGCGGGCCCTGATATGACTTAACGTTTGCCTGCCTCGATAGCGTGGTGGTAGCACGTTCTAAAGGTCCCAAGGTCAAATCTCGGTCAGGGTGGGTTACCTGGATAAGGTTTTTTTGGGGTTTTCCATCATAGTGAAAGACGAATGTCGGGTAACTCTAAGCTCCATGGACCCCGGGCTCATTTGAGCATCACTTCACCCATTCCATTCATCGTCCGATATGACTTAACGTTGGAGGACGTAAAATTAAAACAACAAAAATGACAACGTTGGAGGAAGTTTAAAAAAAAAAACACTCTACCATCTACGCTACCTAGGCGATCAGTAATTGAAATGTTTGCTACCCAGAAAATAGACGTGCTCAGTTCTCCTGCGAGTAACACTGCCACTTGGTGTTATATTTTATTATTAGTTATTTGATATTTAAAAATGTATAGTGTTTTTTCACATTTCTGCTATTGCAGTGTTGTAGCTGAACTAAAAGACCTGTTTTAAAAGGTATAACTCCACTTCTACTTTCATTACAGACATCTGGCCCCACCAAGAAAAATGCTCACGAGTCGCCACTGGATATACTATCATAAAATATCTCGACCTACGGTCTTGTCTGACAATATTCCAAGCATCTGTTGTAATTTGATAGGTTACGATAATTATACTATAACTATTACACTATCGTGAAACGAACAATCATTTAAAATAAAATTACCTAATGGCTGAGAAAGTGTTATTTCCTTATTCGTATCGAAATTCCAACCTCACCCAGCATCACATTTGTAAAAAAAAATGCATCACTTCCTTCACAGCGGTTACGTAAACAACTATTTCATAACTAAAGAGCAGAGGTGTAACACACATTACAAAAAGCATGCCCATATTAGAATGCGTAAAAGTGTGTAAAATAGAAGTAACCTATAAATACAAATGCATCTGTTAAAACAACAAGCGTGCACAATCACACACTGTATTTAGACTAATGTCCTGCGCAACGCAAACGAAAATGCATCCTTAGTTTTGATAATCGAGTTGTGTACACCGGCTCCTTGCTAGGAGTTGTACCGAAGTGCACATCCCTCCCACTTGTGTGTAACTACAAACAGATCGCATGGACGTGGTCCAACTCGCGCTAGAACTCCCAACAATTTGGGATAAGGTTGAGGAGCTAGTACTACGCAGTTCACCGCCTTCTTTCAACAACCAAGGTGTTCTCTGAAACGGGTGGTAAAAATACTCACAGAGGATGATTTGCCCTCCACGTCGAGGAAGACGACGACCGCCGTCACCACCAAGACAACGTTGTGGACGGCTCTGCTCCGGGGAACCTCTCTTGGTCCCCCCTCCCGCCCCTCTAAAACCCCCCTCTCCTAGGAGGCACCCGAAACATTTCCCAGCGTTTGAGATTCGTATCTGTGCCTAAGATTGCTCTCTTGCCAGAACTGAGCGTTGAGTCAGCCTCTGACACACCGCTACACGACAATAAGGCTACCATACACTTACAATTTTGTGTCTATTTATGGACTCGGCGTAGCTCTTACCCACGTTTTATCAGTGAACGTGAAAGAAAAAATCAAGTTTTCTTCTGACTGCTTTGACATTTATTCTACACTCACAACACATTTTAACGAATTGGTCAATTTTTATTTCTTTTTGATATAATAATATTAAACTTAAAGAAATCGTTATTCAGATATGTCTTAATTTTAATACATCATTATATATTCCCATGCATTTTTAAACTTCTGTTACTTATGAAAGTAATTCATTTCAACAAAAGCAACTTAACTCTTCTTATAACTCTTCTTTTAAGGGCAAAATTATTGTTAACTATCACATAGGAGGGGTGCAAATTCCACAGGTGGACAGCTGCAAATACTTGGGAGTGTACCTGGCAAGTAATGCTGGATGGGACGAACAAGTAAATTCCACATCTAGGAATGCGTGGAAGGCATTACATTTCGTAATGAGAATATTGAAAAAGGGGAGCGCTAGGTCCAGGGAAATTGCCTACAAGGCCTTAGTGCGGCCGGTTATGGAATATGGAGTAGCATGCTGGGATCCGTATAGCTAACCAAATCGATCCATTAGAAAAAATACAGAAGAGGGCAATAAAATCCATAAAAAGAGGCAAGTATTTTGGGCCTATAAAAGGAGATGAGACTAAATGGGAGGAATTAAGAATTAGGCGTAAAAAGTATAGGTTGGTAGCATTATTCAAAGCTAATGCTGGTGTAAAGGCATGGGTGGACGTTACTGTAAGGTTAGATAATCCGGATTATTATGGACGAAACGATCATAGGTATAAAATTAAGGGTAGAAGATACAGAACCTACGTAGGAAAATTTTCTTTTGTTAATAGAACCATTGAAGAATGGAATGAATTGCCTGTAGCAGTCTTTCAGGGCTGTCCCCTGTCGCTGAAGAAATTTAGAAAAAATCTAGATGGTTTATAGTTTAACTTTTGAAGTATAATGGTATATAATATGTAAATAGAGAAGTAATTAGTTATGTTTTAAGTGACTAAAGTAAAATAATATCATGTTTGTATTGTTTATTGTGTTATTGTTGTAAATCTAGTATTTGTAATTTGATCTGTATTCTTAACTCTGCCACCGGGTAGTACCCAATTGCAGTCAATAAATACATACATACATAATTTTCAAACCCATAATTCTTTAACCTCTCGTGAAAATTTAAATACAAGTGTGATACAAGAAGTATTTTGAATAGTGATAAGTTATCAAAAATAGACAGTTTGAAATCCAACACTGTGCTTTACCTAACTGGTAGATAAGGAACCAATTAAATAACCATCTGATTCCTTGAAATTGTTTGTACATTAAAAAGTCAATTGCGTAACATGAACATACAGGTTACAAGCAAAACGAAACTCTAAAAAGCAAAAAATAAAAATGCATTTCTTTTCATATCTTATGTTAGTCTGTGGTAACGTTTTGTTGGTATACAAGGATTTTCATAGCTGGCGTCATTAAAGTGAACATGTTTAAGATTATACAGGGTGTATATAAATGAATATCTGGGTTTTAGCTCTTTATAATATTTATTACATTCAACTTATAGTTACAAATGACATGTCAAATGAAAAAGCAACTCAAACAGTTTTACCAAGAACCTTATAAATGTTCAGTGTGACTACTCTTTGTCACACGGCACACATAAAGTGCCCGCCTCGGTAGCGTGGTGGTAGCATGTCTGCCTCACGTTCAAAAGGTCCCGAGTTCGAATCTCGGTCAGGGTCAGTTACCTGGATAAGGTTTTGTCCGGGGTTTTCCCTTATCCTGAAAGACGAATGTCGGATAACTCTAAGCTCCATGGACCCCGGGCTCATTTGAGCATCATTTCACCCATTCCATTCATCGTCCGATATGACTTGGCGTTGGAGGACGTAAATTACAACAAAAAAGCATAAAGTCTATAGCCGAGTTCTTCCCAAACGTTGATAATTGTGTGTTCAGTAATTGTAGCAACAGCTGCTTCAATCTGGTTTATTAATTCAGAAAGGTCAGCTGGTAGTGGAGGCACGTACACATGACCCTTGATGAAGCCCCAAAGGTAAAAATCGCATGGCGTTAGCTCAGGAGAACGTGGAGGCCATGCATAGCAAGCCCTGTCATTGGGGCCCTTACGGCCTATCCAGCGTTCGGGTACAGTGACGTTCAACCAATCGTGTGCTTCGTTATGCCAGTGAGGTGGCGCACCATCTTGCTGGAAAATAAAGTTTTCTGGCCCATTTTCTTCCAACTGAGGGAAGAGCCATTGCTCTAGTGTATCAAGGTAAGTAGTGCCAGTTACAGTAGGTTCACCAAAAAAAGAAAGGCTCATAAACTTTTCGCCGGGATACGGCACAAATAACATTCTCTTTAGGGGAATCTCGTTGCATTTGTACCATCTCGTGAGGATTTTATGAGCTCCAGATGCACACATTATGAGTGTTAACATGTCCACTAAGGTGAAAGGTCAATTTATCACTGAAGACAGCACGATCCATAAAATCCTCATCGTCATAAAACATGTCGTTTGCGAAGTTGGCATGTAATCCGTGGTCTGTCGGCTTTAGAGCTGTAATAGCTGTAAACGGTAAGGATGTAGCCGTAAGCGTTTTCTTACAAATTTCCAAACAGTCGACACAGGAACTTGTAATTCACGACTAGCCTTCCGGAATTATTTCTTTGGGCAACGAGTAAACGACTCTCTCACTCGCTCAACAGTCTCTTCACTTACTCTTGGTCGTCCCATGCTCTTCCCTTTACAAAGGCAGCCGGTATCTTCAAACTGATGATACAATCTACGAATGTTATTATCACTAGGAGGATCACAACCGAATTTAATGCGGACGCACGTTGTACAGTAACTACAGATTCGGTCTTTGCAAACTGTAAAACACAAAACGCTTTCTGTTTACTAGTCGCCATTTTTGCTACTACCGCTCTCTAGCGGATTACATTTATGCTCGACCATGCCAAACTTTAGTATTTATACAACTGGTAGCAGTACTTTAATGGGCCTCATTAAAGTATACCTGTTCATTAAAGTATTGGTATTCGACCAATCAGAAGTGGCCACGTAACTTTGTGAAAGGGCAAGTATCGATTAATCTCGTTTCGATCAACAACGGTACTAGCGCCAGTTTAGAAAAAAGTCAAAATGTCTGACACTAGTCACAGTGACTTTGAACTTACACCCCAAAATTACAATTACAGCAAAAGCCTTCAATGTTACCAATAACTTGTTGCCACAAAAGTCAATAAAGATGTATCAGAAATTATACTCATAATTCATGGATTGGAGAATACCAAAAAGTATAAATTCGTTCTCAGAAAATGTATTTCTAATGTATTTCGAAGAATTGTCTCAAAATATGAAATAACCAAACTTGTGGACTCACTATTCTATTTTGAAATCATCACTCAACATTAGGCATCAAATTGACTAATCTAAATACTCAAAAGTGAACAGCTTACTAAAACGCACGTCAGAAGGATATAAAGGGAAAAAGCCAAAAACATTTACACCTGATGAATAGAAAATATTTTTAAATGAAGCACCTGATGTTAAATACCTCATGAAAAAAGTAAGTTTCCTTTTTAATGTTACCAATGTTTTGTTTTAATGTTTTTTTTTTTTTAGGTTAAACTGTGTCACACGTTAACAGCTGTTTATAGGGAAGTAATCAATATGTCTGCGCCTGCGTACTACGTACTACGTCTCAGACAAAAGAATAACGACAAAGACAAAGTAATAGCGAATGTAACATATCACTCAAACCAGAAATGAATACTCTGACATGAAACTTTTAATTTAGATACATGATCGATCATAAACAGTGAAACTTACTATAATGGTAAATAAAATGCCCGTTGCATAATATACTATTATATACCTATTTCAATACTAGTATTTAACTTTTGGGAACAACTGCATAAATTTCCCTTCTTCACACAAATGTGGAAATACATAATTTAGAACATTTATAAAAGCAAGACAGTAGCTTATGAAAATATAATCTACTGTATATCTCAGTTCGAATACAATGACACTTTTTACACGTGTTAAAGTCGAGTACTCTACTGTTGTCCTATTGTTTTTTTAAGACATCGAAGGAAAAAGCTGTCGTTCAATTGCATTTTCAATTTGGAGTTTCTTATTTATTTTTATACACATGCAATCACTGTAGACACAGTATGTATTATAAAATATTTTTAAAAATGGTACCACATCTGGTATTTTGTACCGTGAATCTGCACCACTTATCAAAAGAATCATGACCCCTGTACCTAAAGAATACAAAGCTAAAACTTGCTTAGGGAGAATTTCCTCTATACATTGGCAGCACCGTTTACTATAGGAAGCTTCTGTTTGCTTAACCATGTGAATTTTTTCCTCCCCCTTTTCACAAATAAATGCTAGCCTGCTACCTTTATTTTTACTTGGAACAGCTTTGTCTGGATATGACATTTTCTAGTAAGTGGCATGTTTCTTCACAAGTTACTCAAGATAGCTGCATTAAATTCTAGGATGATAAAAGCAGCCCCTTAATGTTGTTACTTTGGTGTCGTTCATAGGTTTGGTTATTGTTTAAAAACTTATCTAAAGCTGCTATAATTGAGAAAATATCCTTTATTACGAGGGCTGTTCAATAAAGAGTGATCACAATTTTTTTTGACAACGTTCCTTTACTCATCCTCATAATTTTGATTGTCCTTCTCAAAATAGTCTCGCCTAAATGCGATGCACTTGTCTCAGCGTTTCTGTCAGTCTTCAAAGACATGCTGGAAACCATTTTTGAGAGATCCTTCAAAATCGCCTCCGCAGCCTTTACCACTGCTTCTGATGATGGATAATGCCTCCCACGAAGGCGTTTCTTCAAGTTAGGGAATAGAAAAAAGTCACATGGGGCTAAATCCAGACTATAGGGAGGGTGAGGGATGCATTTCACGTTGATTTTTGCAAGGTATTCAGCAACAACAATGGCAATATGCGGCCTCGCATTATTGGTGTAGCATCCAGCCTGCTTCATAGAAATGTGGTGTTTTTACGCCTGATATGGACTTGCAATGTTTTCAGGACATCCCTGTAGTATTGTCCAGTTACAGATGTGTGTGCAGGTAAAACATGCTAATAAACCATTCCACAAATATCAAAGAATGAGGTAACCATAATTTTACCAGCAGAAGCAACCACTTTTGCTTTTTGGGTGGATTGGTGATGAAGGAGATTTCCACACTAAGCTTTGCTGTTTCCTCTCAGGATCAAAATGATGTAGTCAAGTTTCATCAGCAGCATCAGCAGTGATTACATTTGAAAGAAACTCCGGATCTTCCTCTAACATCAACTTTAACTGCATGCAGACCTGAATGCGTATGTCCTTTTGTTCGGGAATCAACAGTCTTAAAACCCATCGCGCACAAACACGCCTCATGTGTAATGTTTCTGTCACCAACGTGTACCCAGTGAAATGTTCAGTATTTCAGAAAGTGATCTTAATATAATTCGTCGATCCTCTCTCACAATGGCAGCAACATTGTTGATGTTTTCTTCCGTAAGAGCAGTAACTAGAGCACCTGGTCCACCTTCCTTTGAAATTGATTGTCTCCCCTCTTTAAACATTTTAAACAACCATCGAGCTGTGCCGTAGGGAAGAACGGACTCTCCATAGGCCTCCTGTAACATTTTATAGGCTTCAACTGAAGATTAGTTGAGAGGAAAGCAGAATTTCAAAGCCGCACATTGTTCCTGGCGTGTTACCTCCGTTGCAGAGTTGGCGATACTGAACATGTCTGAACTTGCCTGGTACTCACAGGCGGGAACCACGAATAGCAACAATGAAACTACTACGGCGTGTTTGTTTCACATTAAGCCAATATAATATAAAAAGATTGAATTTAAGTGCGAAAAATTATGACCGTAAAAAAATTATGATCGTTCTTTATTGAACGGCCCTTGTACTTATTAAAGTAACCTATTGGATAAAACCTGGACGGCATTCATAATGTATATTCAGCAAACATTTCTGGACAGCCTCAGAAGTTTCTGAGATGATGTATTATGCTTTAGCAGATTTAACATTGACGGATTATCCCTTTTAATCTCCTCTAATGGCCATCAAAACCGTTTCTGTGAAATATTTCACTAGATTGTAAGAGATTGTTGACATGACTAATGGATCGGCGTGCCTTAAAGAAATATGCTTGCATTTGTTTACTGGCGAAACAAAGGACAGCCACAAAATAACCAAGCCCAATTTATCTATGCTAATGATTTCTATTATGTTACTCGCAAAAAGAATACCATGTACAGAACTTCAAAATACACACATTTTAAACTACCTATATGTACCTAACAAACGTTCACCAAACGCCCGCGCGTTTTAAAATAATGAATGTGATTTTTACTAGTTTCTTCAGCACAAAATTTAGCAGATTCAATTTGGGTATTTGAAACTATGGCACGAAGTGCCCATTTGTATCAATACTGTCGCGAGCATTGTTGTGAGGAGGCGCGGCCTACGCGTTCAAAGAGACGGGCAGTGAAGTGAGGAGATAAAAGTTTGCCGAAACGGTGGGGAGAAGCAGAAGGATTTCTGAAGAGTTGGTCTTTCTTCTACCGCCGTCTTGATTGTTTGAGAACATTCCACAAATTTCCGGAATAGTGAGTAAGCTATAAAAAGAAAGCCGCAGCTCGTCAATGTGGAACAGTTGTTAATTGGACTCGTGTGCACGAACAGCTGTGTTTTAAAAGTGAACTTCGTTTGTGGTCGTTGACCTTGCAAGTTGTATTGTGTATGTGACGTAATTCTGCTACTCTAAGGGTTGACCAAAGTGTGTTTCTACGAAAATAAAGAATAATGTTTAGAGTTTGTAACCTGGACTTTTAATTTCACGAAAGTCACAATAATACACTTTTGGAATCTAATAACAAGAGAGTGTTGTACGGATTGCAGTTTTTCTACAGGTATTGCCGCACACGCCGTAGTAATACGATGTTGCATATCTTCTACTGTCGTCGGCTGTTCTTAATACACTCTATCTTTCACTGTGTCCTAGAGAAAGAATTCTAATGGTGTCAAGTATGGGAACTGACCTGGCCATCGCACAGGACCCGTCCTATCCATCTATTTGAAAACTTCGCATCCACAACGTCTCTGGAAACTTGTGCATAATGTGCGGGACGTCCATCATGCTGGAACCACATTGATAGACGCGTTTGCAATCCTACATCCTCCACGAGGAGGGGTAGAGTGTGTTACAGAAATGATGCATATCGCTGTCCGTTTAATGTTCCCTGATAAAAAATATAGACCTAAAATATGGCATATGTAGACTAGATGACGGAAACTTACATGCCACACGAAAACACGGTTTAATGTGTCAATATGGAAAGCAATATCCGCAACGTACGTGAATTACGTTACAGTATGACAGCAGACCAGATCGGGAGACTGAAGCTAGAAAGTGCCGAACTGATATCGGTTTGTTTACAGCAGGCTACAGGCCAGTGCAAGCAACCCCTGCTCTGAGCACAGAAGTAAGTGCGTCATTGTCATCCACTAACAGCCACGTATTTCAGAACGTATGAGTTTTAGAAACGTGAAATCAAGCGTGTTATCACTAATTGTAGCTCTAGTTTTCATTTTGCTAGAATTAGCGTAAATGTTTCATTTAAAAATACGCAACTTGGTGTTGGAAGTGTTATTTGTTTACCTTTATGGATTGTGCATACCTTGTAATTGTATGAGCCCCTGACATATTGTGACTTTGTGGAATTAAAAGTCCAATTTCCAGAAATTCAAAATGTTCTTTATTTCCGTATAAATACACTCTGGTCAATCCTTACAGTAGCAGAATTACGTCACATACGCAGTTACAATCTACCCAGTCTACCAAGGTCGTTGACCACAACACAGAGCTCTCTTTTCAAAATATAGTTTCAGGCACACGCTACTCAGTTCCGATTACACACACCTCATCACGACTCTGTTTACAACTACAACTCTCGTTACAACTCCGTTTACTACTCTGGCATGTCGCGATCTCTTATATATACCTGCATTGATAATTTTAGACTGTTCTGTGACAAACAAGAAACCGAATAAATATTAAAAGCAGAAGCATTATTAACAGTGAAGTATTCTTCATATTTAAGTTTGAATTTATGAGTCACTATGTTTACACTCAGTCTTCACTTACTTCTTGTTGTATAACTGAAACGTTTGCAAGATCATTCGATCTCATCCTCAGCTGTTTGGTGACTAGATGAACCTTCCTCTTCTTCCACTACTACGGAGCTCCGATCACTCTGCCATCTGGTGTTAGGGGCACTAAGTTTTAATACTTCATTTAATGCCGGGATTTCAAAATTTATAACTTTATCACGGTTTTTGTTTATGAATACTTTTTCCCAAATATCCAATTCTATGGGTGTACTTAAAGATTTTAACAGTTTAATGTTGTGGTTTTCTGTCCAAAAATGGTGTGAAACTGCAGATTTTTCTGTTTGTTTCAACTTAATGTTCCTCTGGTGTTCTTTTTGCCTGGTTAACCTGTTTCTCTTAGTTTTTCCTATGTAGCTTTTTTCACAGGTTTCACAATTAATCTGATAAATTCCTGATTTCAAATTGTTGGGGATTGTATTTTTCAGTGGTTTATTTAGCAGGTTCCTCAGACTGAATTTGTTTTGGGGTGCTAGTTTTAAGTTTAGTCTTTTGAAGATTCGTTCAAATTTTCTAAAAGCCCATGGATGGTAGGTGAATTTTCTATATTGCCAATTTGTGTTATTAAGTGGTGTCAGAGTGGTATTTTTGATCTTATCTTCATTTTTCTTTCCTCTTCATCATGTTCCTTATGATGGCTGGGTTGAATCCATTTAATACCGCTATGTCTTTTATGTGTTGTTGTTCTTTCAAAAATTCATCCTTACTCAGTGGGACGTTGTATAGCCGGTGAAAGAGACTCCTAAAGGCAGCTAGTTGATGTGAAACTGGGTTGTATTCATTTTTCTTTACGTAATTATCTATGTGTGTGGGCTTCCCGTATATTCCAAAATCTACACCATGACGATTTCTAGTTATCTTGAGGTCCAAAAAGGGTAGGGTGTTGTCTCTTTCTACTTCCATTGTAAATTGGATGTGATTACCTTGCAGGTTTAGTAACTTTAGAGAATCATCTCTAAGTTTTTCCGGAATGATAGCAAAAACATCATCAACATATCTCTGCCAAAATTTATAAATCTGTGGGAAGGCCTTTACTATGTGTGCTTCAAAATAGCTCATGTATAGGTCTGCTAAAATAGGCGAAAGTGGGCTCCCCATTGCTAATCATTTTGATTGTCTGTAGAATTTTTGGTTAAACATGAAGTAATTATTCCTTATGCATAAATCTGTAAGATTGATAATGCCATCTATTTCTCTGGGGTCCGTTGTAGTCTGGGTTAGCCATTTTTTGAGGAATGTAGGTATTTTTTCTACTGGAATGCTTGTAAAAAGTGCCTTAACGTCAAAAGAAACAAGTATGTGATTTTCCGGGTTGTTGTATTTCTGTAGGTGATTTATCAATTCTAAGGAGTTTTTTATGAATGATCTTGAAAACGTTTCAATTATACAACAAGAAGTAAGTGAAGACTGAGTGTAAACATAGTGACTCATAAATTCAAAGAAACCGAATGTTCTCTATCAATCAAGATGTCACTAGAATGTTCCATTCATCTAACTTTATTTGTTTCGACAGACCTTTATCTCAGTGCTATCTTCATCAGTTCCTTTGTGTGCACAAGCCGCGCTATCGCGATAACGGGTTCGCGACAATATGTACATTCCTGGCCAGTTGGAATTTGCATATTTTGTTTCATTTCGGAGATATCTGAGGTCGCAGAGCTAGGTTGGACTGCTGTATATAATTTTACAATAAACTGTCCTAGAACTATTTTAATATCTTAATTCTGTCTATTTAAGGTTTTGTAGATACCATTTAAGCGTATATTTTAAGAATTGTAAAGCCTAAGTTTTTTATATTCATTTAAAAGGAAATAAATATTTTGATAAAACCCTGATCAAAATGTTAGAATACTTTTCTGAAATGCCAATTTTTGTTAATTTTACTGATAATAATTAGAGACATAATTTTTATGCACTGAACTTTGAACTCGTATTTATTTTTATAGGCTAATGTTTCTAAAAGTATCCCAAACATTGAAAACTATTTTCAAAAGAATTCGAACAAAACATAAGAAAACATCTAGTTTATAGAACAATGAATACAGGAATTTATCAATTTACAACTAAACAGTCGTCCTCCGGGTCCTACGACTACTGCCACTGCCACTGCCACTGCTACTGATGATGATGATGATGATATTGATGATGATGATGATATTGATGATGATGATAATAATAATAATAATAATAATAATAATAATAATAATAATAATAATAATAATAATAATAATAATAATAATAATAATAATAATAATAATAATAATAATAATAATAGTAATAATAATAATAATAATAATAATAATAATAATAATAATAATAATAATAATAATAATAATAATAATAATAATAATAATAATAATAATAATAATAATAATAATAATAATAATAATAATAATAATAATAATAATAATAATAATAATAATAATAATAATAATAATAATAATAATAATAATAATAATAATAATAATAATAATAATAATAATAATAATAATAATAATAATAATAATAATAATAATAATAATAATAATAATAATAATAATAATAATAATAATAATAATAATAATAATAATAATAATAATAATAATAATAATAATAATAATAATAATAATAATAATAATAATAATAATAATAATAATAATAATAATAATAATAATAATAATAATAATAATAATAATAATAATAATAATAATAATAATAATAATAATAATAATAATAATAATAATAATAATAATAATAATAATAATAATAATAATAATAATAATAATAATAATAATAATAATAATAAACAACGCAGCGTATCCTATCGGGTAATAATGCACTTAGCTGCATAGCCGACTGAAGAGATTGTTCGGGTAACTGTTACGCGGAACACGAAAATGTTACCATAGATAAGTTGTGGCATAGATGTCAGCACTATGATATTTGTCTGTTTTGTTTTCTGAAATCAAAAAATATAATTAACTATAGGCAAAAGATAAACAACATAAACATTTCCTAGTTTATAAATAATAAATGTACAGAACTGAATAATTTTATTTATCAAACAGTTATTGTTTTGTTGTGGATGCGTCGAAAGAAATAAAATGTTCTGTGTTAAGAGCTATAATAGCACTATGATATTTGTCTTCTGTTTTGTTTTCTAACATCAACAGATATAATTAAGTACAGATAACAAGTAAAAGTCATAAAGTGGTTTGTTGTAGATACGCAAAAGAAATCGAATGTTCTGTATTAAGAGATATTATTAAAGAAGAAATTGCACACAAATGTGTATGTCAACGTTTCTTCACAGTGTACCATAATGCTTTATGGATTATGTTCTATTCCAGTACACTTGAATATATCTATCACACTCAGATCATATAGGCTACACACGCAGTTCTCGCCTGGTTCCTGAAATTTTGTGTTCTTATAAATCTTGTGGTGGAAATCCATGCGTTGCTAACCTCGTAGCCAAATGTCGTAATTCTTTATATGCTTTGTCTACTCTCTATAAAACATTGCATCTATCGCATAGACATCATGCCAGATTCTTCTTTCTTCAATTACATGATAGGAGTTGACTCATAAGTATACTAATCTTATTTCTTAATTCAACTTATTAAGGTATACACTAGATGAAGTGCAACTCATCAGCCTTAGTAGGTCAATCCTCTAATACGCGTTTGGAGTTCTTGGAAAGGACCAGGCTTAAAGAAGTCTGGTCACAGTAATGTTCAATCAAAGTACGATCTTGGACAGAGGGATTATGACACGCAGTTGTGGTTATCTTTGTCAGATAGAGACATTGGTTCCACCCAACACTGGAAACAGAATTGTCAAGAGATCCCTATTTATGACATAAATACCGCCAATTTTACAGAAGCAATGTCAGTGCTAACGTATCCATCAGTACTGCCATTACTGATTACAGCAAATGGTCTCTTTCTCCCTCTCTCCCTCTCCCTCTCTCTCTCTTGTTCCATTTATATACCCCGCCTTTAACTGCAATGGTAATGTCGGCGGCCGTTCTCCTTTGAAGACATATCGAAGGTTTAACTCGTATTCGTTGGGTTTTTAATCATTAGATCGCGCACGCATTCGCACTCTCATTCATACTTTCAGACTCTTGGGACGATGGTCGGAGAAAAATGCCCTCTCAACCGCCGGGAATCGAACCCGGGACCCCTAGCACGGCAGACAGGTGCTCTACCGACTGAGCTACGGGGCCTGCCTGCAAATGGTGTTCTCCTCAAAAGGCGGTATCAAAAGAAAATGAATACATTTTATGTGTACCTTCACTGATAATTGTGCAATTTCGTAGCTGTTTTCTCAGAAGGGCTAAGGAATTAAAGTTTTAATTATTATTGTAAGTACGTAGACTAAAAATTAAAGAAGTCGTTCACAAAGGCAAGCTCTGTGTTTAAACCTTAATTATGTATCTATTTTATAACGATGCTAGTTGCACGCCTCTCTAGCGTAGGTAGTTGCATGTCTTACTGGCATTCAAGAGATCCTGAGTTCGAATCTCGGTCAGGGCGAGTTATCTGGATGTTTTCACTTAACCTGAAAGATGAATGTCTGGCAATTGTAAGTTCTATGGACCCGGGCTCATTTGAGCGTCATTTCAATCACAGTTTGACATGACATAACATTGGAGGACGTAAATTAAAAAGAAATAATGATCTAGTTTTCTGCTGTATATCCTCGAATACAAAACCTTAATTGGTTGCATGAGCTAGCCCTGCAGTAAGAGCTCATAAAACTGACCTAATCGGAATTGTGCTCCTTAGATTCTCTGTTGGTACCCAAAAGAGGCCATGCCGACAAAAATGCTAACAGTTGCCAAGCGATATGCGTCATCTACTTTTGGAACACATCCGTCGTCAAACGTCCCGAGCGTCGGCCTTCAAGGAAACAGAAAATAAAAGAGTAGCGCATAAGTTTCGAGCTGAGAGATATAACTCAAAGTTTAGATGCACAACTGAATGTTTCCTGCATTAGTAGGTTTCCCTCTCTCAGTTCCCTGAATTGGAAAGGTATTGGGGGTTGTTAGTGTGATTCACCAACATATATGTAGTTCTTAACATCCTAAAAGAATTTCTGATGAAGAAATTGTGGTTTTTCGGGACAAACACGATGAGAAATAAAAGTACAATTTAATCAAAGTTGTAACCGTAACTTCTTTAAAGAAAGAAACTAAAATTTCTTCGGCCTAAAAATAATTTTAGCATCCCTAAAATGCAAAAATAATTTATCTTAAGACAAAGTTGCATATGTCATCATTAGAAGGTGTTAATAAATTTAACTTCGAATTTCAGAGCTAATGAAACGGCATCTCACAAAGTTTTAAATTATTTTTTTTAAATTAACGTACTCCAAGGTTACATCATGTCGGACAATGAATGAAATAGGCGAAATGATGTTCAAATGAGCCTAGGGCCCTTAGAGCTGCTAGAGGATAAGGATAAGGGAAACCTCCGGAGAAAAAATAAAAAGCAAACTTATCCAGATAACTCAAACTGGCCAAGATTTGAACCCGGGACCTCTTGAACCTAAGACAAATAATTAATGATGCACCAGTTTCAATCAGAAAACACTGTACGTTTATCCTTTAAAGCATTATAATGTTGCAAAACAGTGCGGTAGTTAAGACAAATTACTTTTTCTTTTCATTTATTTCATGGTAGAAATAATATGCCTTTGAAAGTTCTCATCAGTGGCAAGCATAAACTAAAGAATATTTGAAGCTTGAGTTTTCTTAGTTTAACGCCCCAATAAAAAAATTAAAACATTACGTATAACTCTCCAAGTTCATTCATCTTCGTTGCAACCTCCAGCAAAGTTCCTTCATTTGGAATAGACTTAATTTCTGGAGGAGTGATTATAGGACTGAGAAGATTAAGAAACACATGAATGTGTGTGTATGTGTGTGTTTTCTATTAAGGGATAGACATGAAATTCTTTGTATGGAAATGCAAAAAGGATGCAAAATGAAAACATGGTCTGAAAATGAAATTAGGGCGTTGAGTGACAGTGTTTTTGGACTAGATCTTGAAAATGAACTCAAATTGTTGCTGTAAAAGTGAGCACTAGCCAATTTTAGCTCCTAATGTAGAAGTTTCAAAATATCCACCATGTTTAGAGGTCCGGTAAGCCAACACCAACTCCAGTACTCAGACTGACTCAGACCATAATACGAGAATCGATTGTATGAAAAGTGGCGGCGCTCGTGGCCCAGCATGTTATCTTAGGTTATATTCACCAAGTGTATGTTTACTTTGTGTGTTTGCAAAATTAATGTAATTAACATTAAAGTGGCACTTAGTGACTAACGAGTTAGTTTATAGTGAGTTTTTAACATAACATTAAGTTATAAAGTTTATGTAAACATATAGAGTGAAATTAATCATTTCTTCACACTAATCCATATCTAGGTTTAGGTTCTGAATAGATAGATCCGGGCCATGGCTTTGAATTTTTCATGTCAATTCTATCTATATAGTGTGAAATATTGTCGAAATGGGTCGTTCTTGTGGTCTTGTCTGCGAATCTAATTATGGTAGTGCACCTCATACAATATTTAAAATTTCCTGAAGAAAAATCTTTATGGGGTAGGTGGATCAAGAACATACATCGTAAAGATTTTGAAGAAAAAGACAAAACTGTCATAGTCATACCCACTCACCGTCATTATTTAA
The DNA here is from genome assembly GCA_030765055.1 of Mantis religiosa. Lineage (NCBI taxonomy): Eukaryota > Metazoa > Arthropoda > Insecta > Mantodea > Mantidae > Mantis > Mantis religiosa. The sequence continues at coordinate 30,477,659 of CM060955.1, forward strand.
GATGATTAGTTATGTTCTTTTCAATAACATTCAAGATCCCAGCTTCACTGATGTTCCTTCACTTAATGTGAGTTTCAAAGTATTTCATAACCTAGAAGTGAGTGTGTTTTGCAATATTATGAGTCTACTAGTGGAAAATTTTGGATGGATCTTGCGGTGTGAGGGAACTGACACCTTCAAATGTGACAATTGGAGTAAACTGGACAATCTGGTGAGTTCTCTGAAATATTATAGTATAAGCAGTATGTCCTTACCAGAAAAGGTTACTATGTAAACAATGTAAAGGAAACTTTATTACTTGCTACAGAATGTAATGTAATGTGTAGTGTTTAACGCCCGCTTTTACTACATACGGCACCGCAGGCGGTGACACTGATGATGCATGAGATGAAGATGGAGCACCGGTGGAATGAGATGGCGGGGAAAACCGGAGGTCCCGGAGAAAAACCCGCCCCAACGCCGTGTTGTCCACCACAAATCTCACTTTGCGGTCGCCTGGGATCGAACCCGGGCCGCCTTGGTAAGAGCCAAGCGGTCTAACCACTAAGCCACGGCGTGGCCGCACTTGCTACACAGGATGATACAGTCCAGTAGAACAGCTGGAGTTAGGCTGTGCTAGACAGGCTGAATGTTCTCCAGATATTTTGATATGGTCTACAAACATATCATATGCATATCCAGGAGCATATGAAATAAAAACTAATGTAGTGACATTACCACATCCTGTTTATCTAAGGCAATTTTTAACAAAGATAGGACAAGCACCCCTGGCTTAGGACACTCACAAAAATAAATAATAGAGATGAGCCTTTACTTGTCAAAGTGAAGAAGTGTGTGAAAGTGCTGGCAAACATATTCATGAACAACTACACAAAATATTAAATGAAACAAAAAATTATCTAAACGCTTATCCAAGAAAGTGCAAAATAGAGAAACCTGAAGAAAAGACACTGATTAACTTGGTGATAAGGTGAAAAGACGGAAGGAGCTCAAACTTAGCTAGTAAATATTTCAGGTTAGCTTTTTCGTTTTATTTTTCTTTATTTATTTTCTTGTGCATGTGTCCTTGATTTTACCATTTCTGTTGTGTTCAAGAAAAAGTTGTTTCATTTAATCATGTTTTCCTCTATGTTTTATTGTGAAAAGTGTTAAATGCTTATGAGTTGTCGTGCCTTGTAAGTTAAATTTTGATTGGAAGTATAAGGTGGAAAATGCATAGGTAGTACTGATCGTCTGATCGTGCTACTATATGTGATAAACGCTTACGATTTACCATGCTACTTTTTATTTATGTTATTACACGTTTTGGTTGAAAGTATAAAGTGGTAAATGCTTAGCAGTTATCTTGTTGCTTCTTAATATGGATTATATTATGTCCATTGTGTACCAGAGTCGCTGGGCTTCGACGGACGCCATCTTGGAATCTGTATTATGGTCTGAGTATTGGAGTTGGTGTTGGGTGAGCTTTTCCCTTCCGGCATAACAAGTTACAAATCACAGTTGGAGCTAAATAAACTCAATATACAACTCTCGTACTGTGTCTCATGCTGGATCATGGGACTTGGCTTGTACTTTCTGAAGTTGATACCACTGAATAGCAACAATCTGTGTACCTACTCGTGTCACAGCATGCATCTATTATTTCTGCTACTGATAAATTGCAAGCAAAGTACAGATCATTTTATGTGTAACAGCTTAAATAAGTTAACTGCAAATACAACAACGTTCATATAGAACATGCCATCGTTACCATTAACACTGATTGGTCAAGGGGAAGCGACTATCTAACATTATTCAAAATGCATTAGTTTTAATTAAGGTCTATTAAGGATATAGAAACGAATTCCCTTTGCCGAACTTCCTAAAGAGAACTTTTGTCCCAGCTTGATAAGTCTGTTGATGTAGAACTAGACAGCTTTGTTTTATTGCATTTCCATTAAGCGTGTTTAAATTAGATGACAATAATGTGCACCTTTTTAATGGCAACCACATTTCCTACCTCTCAACAACTTCATTACTTGCACCTTTGCAGTCAAACACTCTTTTTGTAGCATTTATGGTGCTTTCTATTCCTCGAGCATAGAGAAGTTGATGAAGAAACATAACCTCTCAAATGAGACAGAGCTACAGTTAGCAATTCAGAGTAGTTGTGTCCTTACTGTATCTTTTTCTATTTTTACAAACTTGTGTTTCATTCTTAGGATATCTCTTCTCTCAACTGGAGTAAATGTGTTAGTCCTTGGAAATAATAGAGATAACGGGGAGGTTGGGAAAAGGTGATCAGCTTAATTGACTTTTTATACCACGTTGCCTAATTAACATCACGTAAATAAGAGCCTTAAAACCTACAGAACAAATAAGCGATGTGATAATATTTTTACGAGTATCTTATGCCTGAGAGACAGAGCTGTGCTGAACTGTCTCCCATTGGGTCACCAAGAACCTCTCAAAAAGCTGACAGCGTCTTACGGCAAGAGAAAACACACAAACTCTTGCAGTTTCCTCAATATCAAGAACTACAGAGAAGTGTCAGGAAAAATCCCTGGTTGCATATGCTTGTTTCAAGTGTAACACTGACAGACTGCAGGCGTTTTCCCAAGAAAGTCCGCGTGGCGTGCAGTGGTCGGATAATTTTAGCTCCTGCCCAAAGCGTGCAAGCACAACATGTGTACAGAATTGATATTGAAGCACTGAAAAAGTGCAGCTGGAGGTAAATGCTCCTTTAGATCCTAACATGTTTTCGGTAAGGCGTTGTTCATTTAAGTAGTTTAATGGTTACTAATTACGAATATTACTAATGTAGGTCTCACAGAATACAGTTAACCTATTCTGTTTCTCTTATTTGCTGTGATTCAGAGCGGCTATTGTTCACATAAAATTTTCGAAGGGATATCATTCTACTTTTTCACATGACATACCGTGCGCCTAATGTGTACCTACAGTGCTATCGATGTTTTTTTTTTTTTTTTTTTTTTTTTTTAATTGAGCCGGTTGTCCCTTTCCAATCCACTGTTTGGACTGTATTTTTGTTTCAGGCGTATAGTGGTGTATCCAAGTTTCATCTACAGTAATTAATCGGCACCAAAACTCGGATTTATTAGGCCTAAACTGCACCAACAGCGCGTTGGAAATGTTCATTCGAACACGATTTTGGTCTAACATGAGCAAACGCGGCACCCAATGCGCAGACGCTTTCTCATGTCTGAATATTAATTTAATGTGCGACAAACACGTTCTTTTGACGTGTTCATAGCGTCTGCTCTCTTTCTCACTTTAATTCGGCGGTCGTGTAGCACCATTTGGTAAACTTGGGCGATGTTTTCATCGGTAGTTGCAGTTTTTGGACGTCCCGAACGTTCATGGTCTCACAAGCACTTACGGTCACATTTATATTCAGCTGCCCAAAATTTCACTGTGACAAATAATGGTGCAGAGTGCCCATACACAGAATCCAACTCATCTTTGATTTACGTAGGTGTATTGCCTTTCAAATGCAAATATTTAATGACAGCTCGATATTGTCCATTTTCATAAAAACACATCAACTAACTCAAACGACTGTTAAGTAACAACTGGGCATCCAAAAGGCTGAAACTTTGGTGAGAAACTGTCAACACATGAACAACGAAATTCACTAGATTTTATTTACGAGTGCTGCCATCTTCATGTTGAGGTTGGAAACTTTTCAGACCACCCTCGTGTGTGTGTGTGTGTGTGTGTGTGTGTGTGTGTGTGTGTGTGTGTGTGTGTGTGTGTGTGTGTGTGTGTGTGTGTGTGTGTGTGTGTGTGTGTGTGTGTGTGTGTGTGTGTATGTATATATAGTTTATCAGAAAGCTTTAAATTGATTAACTTAATTGTAACTGTGTTGTATTTAAACTCCATCTCCAATTCCAGAATAAATTACTAATCCCAACCAGTTTTATTTATATAGATAAGTTAAGAAAACTTTTATTGGTGGTACGAAGTTCACCAGGAAAGCTAGTCTATAAATAAACATGTGCGGTAAAAAATTGTATTTTACTTTTATAACTGCTGTTTAATTTATATTGTCTTACAGCTTGTTTCAAAAACAACTTTTTTAAATTGCCTGTTCTGAAGTTAGCATTTAATCAGCAAACCCTTATTGTCCAGATCTGGTAGGCCTTAATGATGGCGCAAATCATAATCCTACTACACGCCACTGAATTTGAGTATGCTAAATATCTAGGAGAAAAAATAAATTACCTTATGAAAAGAGGTATATTATAAACATTTCATTTAAAGTAATTAAAATGGAAGTTGGAATTTACCTGCATAGTTTCATCAAGAACCATCCAGACAAGATTTACATTTGACACTCAACGAATATTATTATACCTATATTATTGCACACAATTATAAATGGTAGGGAAACTAAGTTGATTCATGAGAGAGAGAAAGAATTATATTTAAAAGGCGAAATGAGAATGGAAGTTGCAATGAAATGGCAAATTACAAAAACGGGAAGCAATTTTAGGTAAGAGAAGAATCTCATGGTAAGTCAAAACAACGTCACATAATGTGATAATTGAGGAATAGTACACGTGGCAGAATAGCATCAGAAGCAAGAAGAAACCAGGGAGATGACAACTGAAGAGAATCAGATCCAATAGCAGAAACGCATTGCAGAATCTGAGCCATCGCGAGTTAAGACAATCTGATAGCTATGAACAAATAGTACCACAAAAGATCAAGTGAATTATCCTCCGCGAGAAAAGTGTTGGACAAATAAAAGTATACTGCTGATAGGATTAGTACCTACTTGCTTACCTTAGATGTGAATCTTCTTACAGAAAAGTAAAATAAATTAATCTAAAACGAAGTGACATTAAGTAATAAAATGCATGAAAACTCTCATAAAATGACTACAAATGATAATTTTGAAATATTGTCTGGAAGAGAAATCTTAAATCCGGTTATATACTGGATTCATTAGTTAAACTAGCATAAGCTATTTAACTGTCACAAAAACATCTAACATCTCATGATGTAAAATACTGACTGAGAAAATGTTAAGATAAGTTTGGTTTCAGTTTGCATAAAATACTGTGAATGTTCACCTTTTAGAAGGCAAGAGAGTGCATCAGATAAACTTATCAGTCCTAATGAAATGGATTTTATAACATTTTCTCCATGTTAGTAACCACCTCATTTGTTTGCACTAGTTAGTTGTGTGACTTTAGACTTTTCATACAGAAGTCATCTACCCACAGTTTAAAAGTGTCAATACCCAGCAAAATTACTGTTAAACATTGCCAGCACCCAGCACTTTAAATAATAAACATAAAAACATGCACTGTCTCTTTGGTAGAATTGCAGTTAATCATGACATTGTTCATATAACTTCAGTACATTATGGCCTATCTAATTATGATAGCTTTTTGCTTACTTCCTGTTTATAGCTGAAAAGCCACTCAAAAGTTTCTGGACACTAAGAGTAGAACGTATAACTTAAAGAAAAGGATAGGAAAGTGAACATCAAGAAGCAAAATCTCGAGCTTGGCTTATTGCCTCATCAAAGTTTAATGTAATTGTCTAAGTATGTAACATTATGATTACAAAATCTTAAAAATGATATTAAATTAATAACAGTACTGACTGTGCTAGAGTTACTGAAGTATTTTAAACTTTCTTTTCATTGAAAAAACATCCTTTCACTGATATCACTTTCCTCACTACTCTGGGCACTCTCTGTATAAGTTTTTGAATATAAGATGCCAGAATGTCATTCCAAGTGGCTTGTAGTGCATTCCAAAGTGCATTTTGAGATGTATGGCAAGTTTTCTTTACCTGGTGAGCCAATTTGTCACAAAGCAACTCAATAGGGTTAAGATCTGGAGACAGAGCTGGCCACTCCATAATTTTAAATTTTCGTGCCACCTGCTGATTCTCCAGATATTTCCTGCACATCTTTGAAGTATGTTTTGGATCATTATCTTGCTGAAATAAGTATGAAGCCCCACCTGTTAGACGTTTAACTGATGGGACTGCATATTTGCTTAAAATGTTGTGATACTCATTTTTGTCAAATATTCCCTTAATATTGCGTAGGGTGCCTAAACCATTGAATGCAAAACAGCCCCACACCATTACAGACACTCCACCATGTTTGACTGTTAGGATTACGCATTCTGGATGCATCTGTTCAGGTGGTTATCGTCTTACATAAGTCTGCTGTGTTTCCAGAAACTTCAAATTTAGACTCATCAGTCCAAAGCACCCTTTTGCAATCATCAACAGTCCAATTTTTGTGTTTCAAAGCACACTGAAGTCGTTTTTGTTTGTTCACCCTCCTGCAAAGCGGTTGGTTCACAGCTACTCTCCCTAACAGACTGGCTGCTTTAAGTCTTTTCTTCAAAACACTGATATTTCCTTATCATGATTTGCATTAAATTCAGCTCCAATTTCATCAGCTGTCAGCTTTCTATTTCGCTTGCTTATTAGCACTATAGTATTATCCTCATTTTTAATTGTAACTGTAGGCTCCCACATCTCTTTTTGTTCCTATTTGAACCGGTCTCCCTTAATGTCTTTATATTTCAGCAACCGTTGTCCTGGGAATCTTCACCTCTTTTTATATTTCCCCAATTGAATAACCCTCATTTCAAAGGGTGTTCATTGCTGAGTTGTTGTCAGTGCTGAAAGTCTGCCTAAGGCCTATATCCTGTAATTAGTTTATTTGTACTTAAAACATACGATACATTCTTACAATTTCAATCACATTTTGCAATTCTATGCTAAGTACAAATTTGTCAGCTGCTTATATTTGTGTTAATAGTGGTATTGGCTTCCTGGCCGTTTATGTCTATTCTAGTCCATATGCGACCTTGACCTAATATTCCATTGTGTCCTCTTATTTCTGTACCTCTTAACTTCCTTACCCTTGTCATCCATTTCCCTTTGATTTTGTCTGCATATTTCCCCATCTCCCCTATTCTTGTCTCTTTCAATGTAAGCATTTTTATGGTTACTATGTAAGCCCTTTATCATCCCAGTTCTTATCTCATATTAATTTCCTCCAGTTTTCTATTCCTTTACTTTACATTCCATTACATAATGCTCTATGCTTATTTTTATTTCCACATAAAATGCACTCCTTTGGTGAACCTCTTCTCAAGATAGCTCCTGTCCTTAATCAACCTAAACCCTCCATCTCATATCTATCACATAGGCCCATATATTACACAAATATAAATATTTGATACAAAGGCTTCACTTATCTTAAGAAATTGATGTTAATACTTCTATCTAATGGAAAATATTTCTTTCTAATTTCTTTCTTTTCTTTCCATTTAGAAAGAAGTATTAACAACAATTTCTTAAGATACGTAAAGCCTTTGTATCAAATATTTATATTTGTGTAATATTTATTGCTCCACTGTAGCCAGCTTCATTTTCTACGTAATCAGGTCTATATAAGTTTCCCTTCCCCATTCTCTCTTCTTTTTCAGGTACACATTTGTGATTTCTTACTTATCAAGTTTTCCCATGTAACTTGTCTGTCAATATCCTCTACCCTGTTCTTAATCATGGTCCAAAAACCTTTCACATTTCTTTCTCCTTTCTGTGAGATATCCCCCATGACTATTGTATCCAAAGTTCTCTCTAGCTCTGACCACCAGCTATCCTTATATGTTGAATTCTTTTGTTGCTCCAGATAGATCTTTCATATATCATCCTTTTTTACCAATATTTTAAGCATCTTTCTATTATCAACCTACTTCTGCAGGGTCTTCCAAGTTCCACTCTAGCTACTCCATTTGGCGTTCTTATTAAAACCTAATACTTCTTTTAAAAAACTGTTCATGTGTGCGTTCAAAATGCTTTCTTATCCCATTAACCCCCCATAATTCTGCATCATATGTCATTTTTTATTCTACTATTTCTTCATAGGTTCTTTCAAGCCACTTACCAACAATTTGTATTTACACCACTAATTGCCCCAACTTGTAAAAGGGCTCACTTATACACCATTGGGTCAAGGTACTTCTGGAAGCAACTCAAAATGGATACTTTTGACAAAACAAATGGTCTTGAATCTTGACTGGCAGTAGAATAAAAACACCACATTTTTTTCGGCTCATGACAGCAGAAACAGCAGCAGTGGCTGGCCACATCTCTCATTTCCCTCCTCACCAACAGCCCCAATCTCTTTGACCAGGTTGACACAGCTCCCTCCAGCAATGTACTGTCAGCATCTTTGTATGGCTCCTGAACACGGTAGACTTCATCACTAATGCTCTTCTTCAGGTAGTATACTGTTGCTTCATTTGTTGAAGCTTGGGGCAATGCTCTGCTTACCATGCTGTGCAAAAACTCTGCCATAGGCTCACTGCTTGTGCTCGATCTTCATCCAGTCACTCACCCAATGCTGTTGTCAGGTCACCTTGTGTACTTCCTAACAATGCTCTGCAGGGTTCCATAACCACTGGCCCTCTTGGTATGCCTCCACAGCAACCTTGCTTCTGGCATATCTAACCAATTCTTTGTCAGGGATACCCTGCAAACTCCAAGAAGTATATTGGAGCTTTGAACCATTCTCTTGTTTTATGCGGCTGCTACTGACATTGACCATTTCCTCATTGCTCTAGAGCACATCCATTGCAAATATCACTTTCTCCGACACTCAGGTAGTTCAGTATGGACTCATATATGCACATGTGTTAAACTTATTAAGATTAAGTATATAAAATTGTCTGTTATATACTGTACTTTTTATAATGGGTGTCCCCAGTGAGTCTCTGCAGTGTACTTGGATGCATATGGGTGTGGTTAAGTTAGTAGCAAACGTATAGAGAAGGAACATTGACCTTTGACTAGGTAGAGACCGTCCTTCCTTCCTCCTAACGTCTGAATACTACAGTAGGAAGGGTACTTTTGTAAAATGAGGTTAATGTTGTGTTGCTGTGCTTGTGAAGTGAAGTCAATATATTGACCATTGCCAACCTCACTGACGTGAGCAAACGTAGCATATCCTCCTCAGTGTGTTACCTGATACTACATATGTATGACATTATGTTAAATATAATATATATATATAGTAAATAAGAAAGAGGAAATAAACAATTCATTCATTCTTAGCCACCCTCACAGTAAACACCAATATATCAACAATATTCCACCTCAACTCCATCAGAGTCTTCTGTACAGCAGGAAATGTCACCCAATGCGTCACTATTTGATAGGTTTGATATGATTTTCTTGATGGCAAGCCCTCTACCATATTAGGTCTGATTACAATTATGGCTGCATCTCTGTCTACCATGTACGGTAATGCCTCCCTTGTATCCTGCCATCTCTGAAGAGGTTTCCTCCACTCTTCTGTCCAAGCAATATGTCACTCAAGGAAATAGCTAGGCCACCTTGGTAGCGTGGTGGTAGCGTGTCTGCCTCACGTTTAAGAGGTTCTGAGTTCGAATCTCAGTCAGGGTGAGTTACCTGGATAAGATTTTTCCAGGATTTTCCCTTATTCTGAAAGACGAATGCCAGGTAGCTCTAAGCACTATGGACCCTGGGCTCATTTGAGCTTCATTTCAACCATTCTATTCATCGTCCGATATGACTTAATGTTGGAGGACATAAATTACAAAAAAAGGAAACAGCTAAGATGTGCCACTCAACATGCCAAGCCTTACTAATTTCCTCCTAGCTGACGTGGCCATTGACAGTACTTCACAGCGTGACCCTGGTGACATCCCCAACACCAGACAGCCTCAACTTATGGAAATATGTGCAGTAGACAAACTCAGTATTTCTGTGCTAGCAAGCAGGCATTGTTACATTTGGTTATTTGGGTGCAGCAGCAGACATCTGTAACTAATGCGCAAGGGTGGCTTATGAAGTGTAAAAATGGCAACAAAGTGTGGCTAAGTCATCTAATCTTTGGCCAACTTCCCCACATTTTTCCCTTTGTTTGACATTGGTGGTGCAGTGAAATGTATAGTGTGTGTCAAGATTGTTCAAACAATTAAAAACTATAACTTACAACATTATGCTACTCATAGCAGTGAATGAGATGATTATAAAGGAAAGAAGGTGATATGTTAGAGAAATTCAGAGTCACCATACTACTGATAATGATGCTGACCATAAAATTGGTGAAATGGCTATCTTTAAAATATCACTTGAAGTCATTAGACAGCTTAGATTGTTTAAAGATGGTAAATTTACTAAAATTTGTCTAAATATGATGGCCGATGAAGTTTGACCTGAACATATAACAGAATATGAAGTATTAGTTTGCCTTCCTCCACTGTTATGCAGCATACTGCAGATCTTGCCAATAATATTGAAGAGCACTTAATGGAGAGATCCAAGACTGTTACTCTCTTGCTTTACATAAAAGCTAGATACTTGTGACACAACACAATTAGTACTTTTTGTGAGAGGTGTCAATATAAATCACCAGATCCGAGAAGGTTAGATTTGGCACCAATGACCGGTACAACAACCAGTGTAGATCTTTTCAGATTTGCTGAGGAAGCCTAGAAGGTTAGATCTGGCACCAATGACCGGTACAACAACCAGTGTATATCTTTTCAGATTTGTTGAGGAAGTTTTGAATTGGCTTCAACTTCTATGACTCCTATGGAATAAACATAGCTATTGCTACAGTTGGAGCTCCTATGATCGGTGGTAGAATTGGGCTAATAGGCTGAGTTAGAGATAAAATAAAGGACCTTTGTATTAATCAAAACATCATATCTGTTCACTATATAATTCACCAGTAGAATTTGAGTAAAATATATCAAACCGAATAATGTAATGAGTAGAGATTTAACTGTATTGGAACACCACAGTGAAGCGAAATAATTATTAATTTTTAGATGAGTCGTATTTATTACACATCTGCTTCACTTTCATACCTATTTTGAGGACATGTTTCGCAAATCATCGTTTGCATCTTCGGCTCTTATGTGACTAAAACTTGATCCAGTGGTGTGGGTAATTCTGGAGTTGCTGCTGCCATCTGTTGATTTAGTGATGAACTTAAATGTGGGATTCTCTTCTGGCAGGATTTCAAAGTTCATTAGTTGGTTTTTATGTTTTTTTTCTGTGAACTCGTCATATGGGAGAGAATATACATAGAAAAACATAAAAACCAACTAATGAACTTTGAAATCCCGCCAGAAGAGAATCCCACATTTAAGTTCATCACTAAATCAACAGATGGCAGCAGCAACTCCAGAATTATCCACACCACTGGATCAAGCTTTAGTCGCATAAGAGCCGAAGATGCAAACGATGATTTGCGAAACATGTCCTCAAAATAGGTACGAAAGTGAAGCAGATGTGTAATAAATACGACTCATCTAAAAATTAATAATGTAATGAGTGTTGTCAAAACCACTACTTTATTAGGTCGAAAGGACTATGTCATCACCAGTTCAAAGCATTTCTTGTCAAATGTAATAGTGAATTTGGGAACTAACTTTATTATTTTGAAGTGAGATAGTTCAGCGAGTTAAATTACTGGAAAGGTACTGTGAGTTAAGTGAGAAAATAGCATTGTTCTGAGAAGAAAAAGGTATGCCTGTTCCTAAACTTAAAAAATTTCAGCGACTTCTCAGACATTGGAATTTGCAAAGATTGAGCAATATGCAAGCATACTAAATGATCTAGGCAGCAAATTTGGAGTATGATTCCAAGAGCTAGAAAATATGGAATCTACACATTTTCCATTATGTCACTCCTTTCACTATGAACATTGAGAATGTTCCTACAGAGTTTCAATTGGAACTTGCTGATCTGCAATATGATCAAGAAATGAAGAATTTCTTTTTTCATAATATAAACTTGACCAAAGTTTACTTAAACTTTCCTCAATCCAGATTTTCACAACTACATAGATATGCTATTCATATATTGAGCATGTTTGGCTCTACTTACCTCTGTGAGGAATGTTTTCCTTAATGAAACCCTGTAAACCTGGTCACAAGGCCAGTTATCTGACAACCTGAAATGTAGTGATGTTCTGATGTTACATCAGAAATGTAGAAGTAGATGACTCCATTTTCAATGAAGCAGTATCAGCTATAGTTTAAAGCCTTCCAATTTCAGAATTACAAGAATGCTACATTAATTGCTGACTTGTATGTATCTTCAAATTGTGTGTTAAATGTACACAAGGAACTTATAGAAAAACAGTGCTCTCGAGGAAATCAATGAATGTTAAAATAAAAAAGTGTGACCTATATTCTACAGAACTTGAGTATGGCTTTGATCTTCCAAAACTAATCAAGTGTTACAGATTACATTACAAAGAAATTGGAAATAGTATGTTGTGTGACAAGATAAAGCAAGAGGTGTAAGATGACATGAAAGAGGAAAGGAAAAGGGATGAGTTATAACAAAAATGCAATAATGAAGCAAGCTCTGAATGGTAATGAAAGTGGAAAAGAAAAGCTATAAAGTGGAGGTAAAGTCCCTAACACCAGATGGCAGCAAGATCAATCCAGCAGAAAGGGGAAGCAAGAAAGAACAGTTTCAGTCATGCAGTAGTTGATGATGAGGACGAATGCCCATGAAAACACCTCAATTGTATTCTACCATTTAAATAGTGAAGCTAAGTGTCAATATTCTGAAAAATACTCTAACAGAATTAATCTTCACTATTAATAGTGCTTCTCATTTTAAGATTTAAGGTAAAATTAAGTTTAAAACAAAAATAAAGAAATTAGTGAAGAAAACAACATTAGACACAAATTAGTAGAAGATTGAATTAGAAATAATAGTATATCAAGTATTACTAAAATTAGGCAAGTGAGTCAACCTTGTATATACTTTTCTCCACTTACAAGTTTTTTATGAAGACTAGTTTCTGGGGACTTCTCCCCTATCGTCTGTTCTGTGGTTGACTGATGATGCATCCGGTGTCTGCATCTGGCTTGGTGTTGTGCTGCCATCTAACGTCCTGGTAAGTTTGATGACGTCATCTACCGTGGGAATTTCAAAATTCATCAAGAGGTCCTGTTTTTTTCGTAATAAATATGTTTTCCCAAATCTGTAGTTCCAGAGGTTTCTTTGCCTGTTTGATCAGTTCTATTTCTTGTTTTATGTTGTGATTCTCAGACCAAAAGTGATGTGCTACGGCCGACTTGTCCATTTGTTTGAATTTAATATTTCTGAAGTGTTCTTTCATTCTTGTTTCTAGATTCCTTTTGGTCTTACCAATGTATATCTTGTCACAATCCTGGCAACTCATTTGGTAAATGCCTGATAATTGAGTTTTCGGTGTGCTATTTTTTAGAGGGTGGTTTAGTAAGTTGCGGATGTTGTGTTTGTTTTGAGGGGCTAATTTTATGTTGAAGCTCTTAAATATCTTTTCAAATTTTTTGAAGTATTTTGGAAGAAATGTAAACTTTCCATATCTGGTGTTTGGGTTTTCTAGTTTTTTTAACGTAGTAAGTTTTTAAGTTTTTGTTTCTTTTGTGTCTGTAGATCAGTTTTTTGATGAAATTTGTGTTATAGTTGTTCAGTTCGGCAACCTGGTGTATGTGAGCATACTCCTGTTCATATTCTGTTTTTGTTAGCGGAATGTTGATTAATCTGTGAACTAAACTATGGAATACTGCATATTGATGTTGTACTGGGTTGAATGGGTTGCATTTAATGTAATTGTCAACATGTGTTGCTTTACGGTATATTCCAAATTGTAATCCTGTTGGTGTTCTAATGATTTTCAAATCTAGAAAAGGTAGCCATTCATCCTGCTCTACTTCAATAGTGAAAACTATGGATTTTTCTTGTAGGTTTAGCAACTTTATAGCATCCTCGGTTAGTCTTCTAGGGACTCCACTTGTAAGTGGAAAAAAGTATATACAAGGTTGACTCACTTGCCTAATTTAGTAACAATGGCACTCCACTTTCTGAAATACTTCTTTTTATTCTATATAAGTATATCAAGTAACTAATTTTGGTTAGGGAAGATAAATTTTGGTAATTAGTGTAAAACTAATGGAAGATAGAAAAGGGAAAACATGGAAATGAGGTTATAGTGAACATAAATCAGGTAGAGAAGATAACTGTAGTGCATCATCATGAAAATTGAGTAAAAAGAGTGAAACTGATGAGAAAGGCTGGGAAAGGGGGACAGTAAATAAAGATGGGAGATAAAGTAAAACAGAAATTACTCACAATAAAGAAAAGCTGTAACATGTGTGAAGTTCATGTGACCATGTGGGTAATAAAAATTAATTCAATTCAAATTATACTGATCTGTCTCATCACAACTACAGTTGCAGAAAGGATTTTTTGTGCATTTCAACAAATGAAAATTTACACCAAGACAGCATGTCATGTACAAGGCTTTGTAATCTAACAATCCTATCCATCAACAATGATAAATACAATTTGTTGAAGAATTTATTAGTGATCAACAGATTTGTTGCTAGGAAATCTTGATGGCTCCAGTTAACCTTATGAACAGGGCTAGGAAGTTCGTACCGCTTGCTGTTCCCTATGCAGGTTGCAACCGACCCTCTCCTGGCATCCAAACAAGTCATAGATAAAAAATGCACAGCAGAGAGGCATTGAAACTCATCGCCCAGAAAAAAAATGACTTACGAGACATTTGTAAATGCACCTCTATTTAGATCATTATGTACAACATACAAATACTTATATAGTACATATGGGTTTGTCTACGGCTGATCTCATTATTTAAATAGGCACATTGTGGCAACACCCAAGCAATTATAACACGGATTGTAACATTTCCTGATCGAATGTAAAATAATATCCAAATAATAAAATTAATTTCTTAAATATCTGAAGACTCTTACTAGACAAAATGCCAAAACAGGAATTATACTACATATTTACTCATCTGTGGCCGTATTACTAAAAACAATAATGTATCTCTGAAGCCTTTCAAATGAAAAACTCATTCTGTGTCTCGTAAAACAAGATTTAGTTGACTGATAATCTGTTGCAATTTCATTAAGGGCACTTGGAGGTCGATGGGCTTCAAAAAATCGATTTTTTGTTTTTACTGTTAAAAGATTATATAATTCTTCAGCTTTTAAATGATATATATAACATAGGGCATCAGCTGGTATTAAAGCCCTTTAATCCATCAAATTAAAGATGGCGGCACAATGACACGCCCACGTTCTGATCTTCTGCATACACATTTCACTCAGCATACTTCCAAAGCTTGGAATTTCTGAACTAACCTATTTAGAAACATAAACACTCTCTTCCAGAAGAGGTTCTTTTGGCAATTAAACCAGTATTTAGGGAAATTTCTCAAAATGTATTACTGAGAAAGTCGAACCCAATACCCAAATGAAAGTTTTCATCATATATTATGGAAAAGAATTCCAAAAAACTGTACATGTTGGGCCAAAAATTTAAAAAGTTGGTGTATATGATAGTGTTATTTGTTATAATGATGGGTGCAGTGGTAGGCATAAAGTAATGACAAAAATGGGTATAAAGGTTGGTGAAAATATTGAGGGCAGCATGTCTTAAAAAAAGATGTGCGCCGACTCTCAGAGGCAAAAAGAACAGCTCAGTTGCTTGAAAGTAGAGCTAGAAGTAAGAAAAGGAAAAGAAAAGACGAGGAAAACCTAACTGAGCAGGAATATGGAGCAGATTTGTTCTGAGAGTATGTTTAATATAAAAAGAATGGTGCTTAATCTTTGATCATGATTTCCCAAAAACTTGATTTTTCATACTTTAGGTGCATGTTTCTCAAAAATTATAAAATATATTGATACAAAATTTTTAGTGCTTATTTGTTAATGATCCCTGAACCCATTAAACTAACTTTTATATTCATATGATTTATAAAATGGAGAGAAAATATAATTCAGTCATTAAAAATATTGTATTTTTTTGTTAACACATCTAAATAATTTTTCTTGTACATAGTATAAATTATGTATGCTTTTTATTTAGTTTATATTATAAAATTGTGACTTATATTATTTAGGAAAAATATTGGTGCCTATAGCTTTAAATTCCTACAAGGAACCTAGACCTGAAGTATAGGGTGTAATGATTTTTTTCAAGATACACAGAGTGCCTTATGCCCCTTTTGCAAGGAGCTGTACGAACTTAATGTAAATATTATACCACAGATAAATGCGCACATCCTTATACTATAATCACACCAAATTTCAATTTCTAGCAATGTTTAGTTTTTTATATATTTATATTTCAATATTGTTATAAACTAGCCCCGTCTGGGTAAAAATAACCTCCCAGTGCCCTTAATGATTTCAGTTAATTTAATTTCTCGATCTGGGTTTTCCTTTTTCCGTGTTTGCTATAGTATCCCACTCTAATGTAAACATAAATAATAAAATAAATAAAGACAAGAATAAGTGCACTTCTAGAAAACATACAATGGTTGTACAGCAAATTTAGTTGCTCATCTTTGAAGCACAACAAAGATGTTATTCAAATATCTTCCTTCCTACAAACGTGCTCTGTGTCATGCAGTTACACCTGTTTTGCAGTAATGAGTTGCATTCTGCGATGAACCTTGCCTTGCTAGTAGCGCTACATTGTACAGCCATTCTGGCTGCTCTTACACTGCTCAAGGAGATCGGTACGAACTTCCTAGTTCTACTTATGAAGTACTTGCATATGTATATTTGCATGATTATCATAGCTCTGCTTATTATCAAATAGGGCTTCCGAGGATAAGAATTGACGCTAGCTGTGTTATCAGGATATTGATCAGCTACTTCTAAAACCTCATCTGGACCCACCTAAAATAATTAGTCCAGTTATCACTGTTGTGAACCAGCCTATACACAATCAGAAGAAAATGTTTTTCAGCATTTAATTCTCTGATTTGCCTATAGAGTACAAATCAGAGGATCTTATTTGTAAACTTGTGGAAAGAATATACATTCTTCTTATATTAGTATGTGATATTAGTAATACCTTTCTTATTATTAATAAGCCAAAGTAAAACAGCTCTCCAACAAAGAGATTTAATGTAATGAGTTGTCAGTATTAAGGAAATATCACTGCTGTTTAAGGAAAAGGAAAATAACTGCAACTAGACAATTTATGATTTTATGAATGATAGTTTTATTACAGTAAAAACAGTGTCATTCTCCCCCAGTCACTTTCCTTTGTGGCAACAAGAACAGACTTCCCACTCCTTTCAGTTATAATATTGTTTGCTCATAAATATGAAGGAAGAAAGGACAAAAATATATAATACAGCCAAAAGGACATGGAGTTTGAGCACTCAATATATCTTTGGTGACTTTCTGGTATACAACTGTACAAAATATAATTAATAAAGGATGGGGGAGTCTACAAAGATAATACAAACATATCATTCTGTACATTTAAAATCTGCAATGTAAATTGAAAAAAAAATCAAAAAATAAATAATAAGTTTGCACACAACCACAATGGCAGTGCCTCTCTCTTCATTCTTGCAGCCACAAATTCGAGATCGCTCAAAAACCATGTTAATGAGGAATAAAAATATGAAGTGAATTATGTCCTCATCTTGCAACACAAAATCTTGTCATGGATATTCCACTGTATGCATAACATCATCAATCTAGAATCTATTCAGCCAAGAATGAATATTCAAGTTAATTGCTTGTGAGATCAAATATTTTTGTTTTTTCAAACAAAGTGATTTAAAAGAAACTGCACAAAATGCTCAGGTTAAGATCTGATTTTTATTCAGTTTTTGTGCAAGAAGTTTAGTCTTTCAGCTATAAATATCTATGAAAATCAAAATCCAATCATTTTCCCTTCTATTTTGATATGCTCTCATTAAACAGATTTAAAGGAGCAATGTCATAATTTAAAACAGCTACTGGTTTCATTTACTTTTTTTTTTTACTTTACATTTTGTTGCAGGTTTAGAAATTCACACATAATTTGAGGAAAAATAATACTTTTCACATCACACAATCAAAATTCTCATGGTACACTTAACATCAGTTTGCAAAGCAAGCAGCATTTATTTTTAATATTTTTAAAATCCTTTTATTGTTTGCTGGAAATGGTAAGCAGGGTAATTGTTATGGAAACCAATATCTGAAGAAAAATTAATTAAATGACTGAAAGTGCAATCCGAATATTCACTCGTTGCTTGGAGGACTCCAGTTTTCAGTTGAACGAGGCGACCATATGTTGTTCAGTGATCGAAATGGATCAAATCCAAGACCTTGCTGCTCAAAAGAAAATAAAAGCATATTAACATCATATTTCTAACAAACACATTTTAAAAACATCAATAAGTATCAGTGAGGAAAACCAAACACACACCAATCCACATGCATGCAAGGAAGCAGGCACGCACGCACACACAGAAAGTAGAAGAGATATAGAAAGTGATTCCATTTTAGAAAATACATTAAAAATTACACTAATATTCTTTTCTATACATCCTTATTTCAGCAGAGAAGAGAGAGAGAGGAAGAGAAAATTCCTAAAAGACTTTGCAAATGTTTTGTGACATAATTCAATCACTGACAAACAGAATGAGTATAAGTTCTATTGAAATTTGAAAATGAATAACTAATTTTAACAATTTCTGTGTTGTTTTTATATTTTACCTTAATTGCCTCATTAGAATGTTTTGTATGAATCATAATATGGTTATATCTCTCCCATATTCTCTTTTCCCCTCGAACCCCCCTCCCCTCTCTCTCTCTGATTCAGAGACTTCAAAACATTTAGTTTTAGTGATATGACAGATATGATATATTAAGTACTAAAACAAATCATCTTGGGCTATCCCTCAGCTGGGTCCAGGCCCCTTTATAATTGGGCAGTCCTTCACAACTTTTACATACTTGATACATGTTCACCCCTCATTCACATATAGCAATTGCTTTCTTTTTACTTGTCTATCATGCATTTAGCTTTAGCTATTTGCTGAATTTTTGTCTACCCCTGTTAATTATTAGCAATAGTTTCACTGGATCTGGATTTACTTAAACTCACACTTTAATCATAAAAACTATTTGTAGTTGATTTATTGACAATATACAACTACAAATAGTTTTTACGATTAATTTTGACGTCACTGTTACTTTATTCCTCCAAACACTCACACTTTAATATTTTTCACTTGCACAGCTTTCCTTTTCTTGTATCCTCGTTTTCAGTTACAAATTAATAAACTTCACTAGATGATTTTTCAGTCCTTCTTCCAGTTACCTATTATTTTGTTACACTTCCTCAAACAACTTCTACTTCTCACAACCCCACTCTAGTCTCTCTTCCCTTTCTGCAATTGTCCAGCTATTCTAATTTTTTGCTATTTGCAAAATGTTTAACATTCCCTGACCATTATGTACCTCTTATTTCGGCTTTCTTATTGATGATGATATGATTTATTAAGTACTAAAACAAATACATCATGGGCTGACCCTGGCCCATTTGCTAATAGGGTAGCCCTTCAGTGCAACTACACACTTGATGCATGTTTGCCTCTTATGATTTCTTTTCATTTACACTATCCCCACTAGTTTTTGCTATTTGCTGAATTTTGTCTATTCGTGTTAATTACTACCAATTGTTTCAACGTTTTATTACTAAGTTTCACTGGGTCTGGATTTATTTAACTTTACTACAAATTATTTAACTTCATTAACTCTTTTCCAATCCTTCTGCCAGTTACCTATTACTTTGTCACACTTTCTAAACCTTCTTCTCTACTTCTGACAACCCCAATCTAAACTCTCTTCCCTTTCTGCAATTGGGACAGTCATAGTAATTTTTTGCTATTTGCAAAATTTTGAACTGTCCCTGACAATTATTTACCTCTTATTTCAACTTTTTAAGACAGTCACTTCACTCAGCCTGGATTTACTTAACCTCACTTCTTTTTATATTCAGTTCCACTATTTTACCTCCGGAAATTGGTTCTTAGAAAGTAATAACATATTAACAACTGCTCAAACAGGATTCTTATCTACTAAAGAAAATACAATTCAACTATCCCAAGAAGTCAAAGATTCTTTCAACAAAAATCAAGATACGCTGTCAGTTTTCATTAATTTTGAAAAAGCATACGATTCAGTATGGAGGCTTAAACTTCTTGAGAAACTTTCAAAACTAGGCATTCAAGATAACATGTTAAATTGGATCACTCAGTTTCTCTCTCAACGTTTCTGTGCTACAAAATACAATGACAGTACCTCCAAATTCCGACAAATAAAAATGGGCCTACCACAAGGTGCAGTACTGAGTACAACCTTGTTCAACATCTACATCAATGATCTTTCCGCGGCTGTATCAAACACAGAAATAAAGACAGAACTTTTTGCAGATGACATGATCATGTGGACATCTTCCCCACAAATAGAGAAATCCAAATTTTCAATGGAAAAGGCTCTGATACTATTGGAAAAGTGGACTGACAACAATTTGATGAAAATAAATACTGATAAAACAACATTCCAAATAGTTAGCTTAAAAAAGAAAATCCCTAAACTAAATCTGTAGTTCAAGAAAACAAACCTGAAACAAACATATGAAACAAAATATTTAGGAACAATTTTTTATTCAAAATTATCTTGGAGACATCATATTGAAGCAGTAGTAAACAAATCAACCACAAAATTTTCAATTTTGAAAACATTAGCTGGAGTCAAGTGGGGCAGTAATCGGGAAACACTGAACACCACATACAAAACATTCATCAAGCCAATACTTCTTTATAATGCAGAGGTAATAATTACAGCAAACAGTTCTAACATAAATCATCTAGAAGTATGCCAAAATCAGGCCCTGCGACTAATAACCAGTGCAGCAAAATCAACTCCAATCACGGCAATGCAAGCCTTAACTTGGAACTATCCAATACATCTAACTTTAGAGGGGCAGGCACTAATACAACATGAAAAAATGTTGCGGTTAAAAACAACAAAATGGGAGAAAAGATTACTACAACCAATCAAGATGAAAACACAAACAAGTTTCCTATGCAAAGTTATGGAATTAAAAACAGATCTGAATCTTCCTAATTCTAAAGAAAACATTTTAATCAAAGAAAACCCACTGACTTTTGAACCAATTAATATTCAATTAGATTTAGAACAAATAGTTACAAAATCTGAAACTTCCAAACCTGTACTAAAAACATTAGCATTAAAAACTGTGAACAATAGATACCCACCTGAAGAATGGTTACATATCTACACAGATGGATCTAACTTGGACAACAACTCAGGAGCAGGAATTAAGTGTGCTCTGTTCTCATTCTATCAACCAGCAGGATACCACACAACAAATTTTGATGAAGTAACGGCTATTCATATTTCACTCCAACACCTTCTATATAGAATAGATAAATTCAAAAATGCTGTCATACTTTCTGATTCTAAAGCAGCATTATGTGCAATAAGTTCATATAAAATGAAGTCAATCCAAATTAAAGAATGTCACAAAATGATCCAACAACTTCAAAAACTACAGAAAAGAATTATATTACAATGGATACCTGCACATTGTGGAATTGCTGGAAATGAATCAGCTGATTTCCTTGCCAAAAAAGGTGCAGATTTAATTCAGAACAAAAGTAAAAACTTACTCTTTACATCTATAAAAAGATTAATAAAAAACAAATACATAAACAAACAAAACCAATCAATATCTAACAAAGCCAAAGATAAAAAATGGAACATTTTAATTAAAAATCCAGAAATTATTCCAGAAATCCCACGTAAAGCTGCATTAGCAAATTTTAGATTACTAACGGAACATGATTATTTGGCCAAACACTTATACAGAATAGGAATTTATACAAGTACAAATTGTCCTCTGTGCAACATAGAAGAGGAAATGACTGAAGAACATATTTTAAACTGTGAAGCCCTACCTACCGGACCCGCTACACAGAAATATTGGAGAGCAAGAGAGCTAATAATGGCTTCATTGCCAAAGCCTAGTATTTGAAAACAACAACATATTCAGTTCCACTTTTCCCCTCCCCCTTCATCTATTGTTTCATCAACTTTTTATTGCTATCAATCACTTAACACAGCCTGAATTTACTTAACCTCTCTTTTTTGACGTTCCCACTAACACTCCTCCCCTTTTTCTTGCCTCTTTTCCTATTACACTTATTAAGCTTCACTTTCTACTTTTGTTCTCAACCCCATTATCTATTGTTTTGTTGCTCATATTTTTTCCTCTACTTCTCACAGCCTCATTCTATTCTTTCCTTTCTGCAATTTATCCATAATAGCCATATTTTTGCCTTGCCAATATGCCCCTAAATCTTGATCTTCACTAATTCTGACTCCTTTTCTAATCCCTTGTGTCCCCAAACTTGTTTCAATCTGCTTTTTCCTGATCCCCTGTGTTCCCATACTTATTTCACTCTGCACTGGCCATAATGTAATTTTGTGTTTCCTTATTCCTTTTCTAAGACTGCCATTTTTGAGTTTTCCCCTCCTCTTCTATTTGCACTGTTCATCACTTACAGCCATCAATTCAGACTGTATTTACTCAACATGTGTTTATGGACATTTACACCAAATATCAAAGTCAGCTTGTTTGTTTCTGCTGCATCAACACTCATATGCTCTGGTTTTTTTGTTTCGCCACTTCTCTGCTCAGCCACAGTTTGCTGTTTCGTATGCATGCACTTTGTTTCCTCACCGTACTTCTTTCTTCAATTAGCCCTCTCCTCTGTTCTTATTGCTCGTATGATAGATCCAGGTGACATAAATGTTTCTATTAACTTCTTTGCTTTAGTACTTCTGTTGCCAATTCGGCATTAATGAACTTTGCCGATATGTTTCCTTTGCCTACCAATTTCTCAATTCTAAATGCATCCCGCAGTTCTAAGCCTCTCATTTTCATTCCTAATTTCTTCATTAATTATTCCTGTATCTCCTGGAATGCTTAGATTCCTGTTTGCTTTTCTACCCTAGAAATTATTAGAGTGTATCTTCTCAGATAGTCTCCCACACTTTCCATTTTCTTTCCATTTTTATTATTTTTTTTATCTTCAGAATCTGTTTAGTTTTAATCTCTAACTCTGTTATCCCACTTCCTCTACTTTTCTTTAAATCTCCTTCCCAAACCATTATTTCCCATACTTTTCCTGTCTGCTTTGCAGTTGCCATGTTATTTAGCCCCATTTTTCCTCACTTCCACAGGAGCAACTCTGCCGTGCAACAGAAATACCAAAAGAAGCAAAAAAAGTTAAAAGGAACATCTATTTATATTAATAAGGACCTATCATACAACAAAGAGAATAAAGAAAAAGGTTAACTGAAGAAAGAAGACCAGGAAACAAGGTTGCAATACATTCATAAGAAACTTCAAATTGTGGATTAATGGGTGAATGGAAGAAGAAAAAAGTGACCTAAGCAACAGTAAGAAAACAACTGACTGATGCAAGGTGAGGCACAGTAATGCAAATTTCAATGCAAAACAAAACTTTCATGGCAACAAACTGCAATGAACCTAACACTACAATGACAATAACACACAGGGAGCAGAAAAAGCTGATGATATCAGTTAACAGCTGTGCTTTGTCATTCAGAGGGAATGACCAGAGAGCAGAGATATGAGGAGAATCAGTAATGTGTGTGGTTAAAGACAATACTAAAGATGGAGAAAAGGGGAGAAACTCAGAAAAGTGGGTCAGCAGAACAGAAAAGAAACTAACTGGTGCACCTAAATGGGAAATATTTAGTGTAAATAGTAGAGGAAGCATAAGAAATAGCCAATAAAAGAGGACAAGAAGTAATTGTAATGAGTAGGATTAACAATGGCTAGGCAAATTGCAAGAAGCGAAGTGAGAATAGGAGGTGTCATGAGATGTAGACATTAAGGCACAAACATGTGAGATGAAATAAAAGGCAACAGAGAAGCATTGATGAAAATGGCAAGCAAAGTCTACTAACTACATATAATAG
This sequence comes from Mantis religiosa, assembly GCA_030765055.1. NCBI lineage: Eukaryota > Metazoa > Arthropoda > Insecta > Mantodea > Mantidae > Mantis > Mantis religiosa. Next base: position 30,501,547 of record CM060955.1, read on the forward strand.
GGAAAGGGAAGAAGTATAAGCGAGAAATCTCAGAAAAGTACAGTTAAGACCAGACAGGCTGAATGAAGTGATAGTAATATGAAGTTGAAATAAGAAGTAAATAATAGACAAAGAAAGACAATAATTGGGCAAATAGCAAAAACAGACACAAGATAAACATGTACAATAAAATTTAATAACCATCAATAGGGGAAACAATGATAAAAAGGGAAGCGAGGAAATTAAAATTACTAGTAGACAGAAATAAGGACTACCCTAATGGCAGCAGCATCAGGGTTCAACTCAGGATAGCCCAAGATTCATTCTCCTTGGTTTTCAATTATTATTTATTTAATACACTTTTATTCAGCAGAAAAAAGAAACATAATTAAAACAAAAAGTACAATATTTTTTTGTTTTTTATTTCACATGAAATGTCCTATTTGCACATTTTTAAGGATTTTGACTTCCTAATAGTTGACATGAAAATCTCTGGTCCTTATTCCTTGTGTTTCTTCCAGAAAACTTCATAAATATACAAATTACAAAAGCACATCATATAAATTTACATATTTTCGTGGCAACATTAGTGTCAAGCTGTTACGTGATATACAACATTAGCAAGCTGAAGAAAAAACCATTTTTAACTGTATAAATAAAGTTATATGAAGTTCCTTTCTTGGAAGTGTTGAAAACAGTGTTGTTGTAATAAATTAAATTTAAAGGGAGTCTTAATGACACTAAACAACACTTACTTTTAAATTTTCCCGGAACATGTTTCAGAGACTTTGCCTCCATCGTCAACTGGATATCGACTGGTTCTCTAGCCAGCTACACCACTGAGAACTAGTCGATATCCGGTTGACAATGGAGGCAAAGTCTCTGAAACATGTTCCGGGAAAATTTAAAAGTAAGTGTTGTTTAGTGTCATTAAACGGCTTCCTTTAAATTTAATTTATATGAAGTTATTTATAAATAAAGTTATTTTCCAAGAGCATATATATATTGCAGTAGAAACAATAATGGATTTTAAAGTGAAAAATGTGATTCTTTGTTCATACAGTAAAATCCTGTTTTAATGAATCTGTGGGGGAGTTAACATTTTTTCTTAGATTAGCTTTTTCTTAAAAAGGGATAAGCAGAAGGCTGAGCATTCAATTACCAGGAATTATATGTACATTGTTTTTTTTTAAGTATTTTAATAGCAAAACTTGTTATTTTCAGAATTTTAAATAATTATCTACACATGTAATACTAAGAAGCAAATTTAAAAATTAATGAACACAATGCAGGAATTTAAAGAATTTTACAACAGCTATAAACTTACTCTAGCTTCAACAAACAGAAAACATAATAACACTGATTTATCAGCTATTTGCACTTAATTTGCAACAAACAAAATGAAAGAGGGTATCAGATTTTCATATCATTAGATATAAATACAGGCCAATTCTTCAGTATTTCCCAAGAAAGAAACGAGACAGTAAAGTTATTAACCTTCATTTCTTAAAGACATCCAGCAAGTGGCTTGTTTCCTTCTACCCAGGTACTTGGCACTTAGAATCCTGTGTTCAATGTGATTAAAGCTGCTGAGAAGCCCATAATAAATAGGAAAGGAGCATAGGTAACCTCTCATGACATCCAATCCTTCCGCTGCTGCTACAAATGCTTTCACTATGATTCCTCCTCTCCTGGTTGCTCTTCTTCTGGTTGCTTCATTGCCTCATTGTGCAGTTTAGCAATGTCCACAGAAACTCTTGAGGTTAGGACCATGTCATCACAACTTACAGACTTTTCAAAAGCTATGCCTGTGCCTCTTCATATATCTCCCACTCTTCCTGGATACAAATTTCTTTGTCTCATTGACCTTGTTGTACACATCAGTGCAAGAACCAACTCCAGTTTTCCTAAAACAATATTGTATGGTGCCTGGTTTAAGTGACTGCCATGGATACCTTGTTTTCTTTCTAAGAAAGAAATAGTTTGTTACACCAGGTCTTTGCTGTACTTTGCTTTAACAGAACAAATAGTTCCCAAGTCTAAGGCTGCAAATGGCTGATACAGTTTGCTGGTAAAAATATCACCTTTCTGTTCCATAAGAATGATGCTTCTGATGGATCAGTTACATATCTATCACCAGAGCGATTTTCTTTCCCAAGATTCCATTTTGGTATCCAGGCTTTATAATATTTAACAAATATTTCCAAAGTGATCCATGAACTTTTCTGGAAATTGTTCTTCCAAAGAAGTACAAATGTTTTTGAAACACTGGATTTTTTAAACTTTCCTATAATTAGCAGAGGTAAATTTTCCAGTTCTGTCACTATATGTGCACAGTAGAGCTGTAAATCTTTCTTTGAATTTTTTTTCTGCCATGATATTTTCCTCCATGAACTACATAAGTGTTGTTGAGTAACAAGTTGAGGAATACTCCCATTTTGCTCAAATTGAAAATATCCTTTGCATTATAGCAATGGAGGAGATTAGACAAGATCTACTTTTTCCAGAACTAATGGAATCATCTTTAACATCTGTACTTTCACTGTACATGCCTTGGCATGAAAGATTATGCTGCTACTTGAAATGATATACCAACCATTTGAAGCGCAAAAGTTATCCACATGTGAAGTCATCATTATTGGTGAGCTTTTTCTTTTATAATATTTCAGTTGATAGACATTGTCGCTCCCTCTGGATTTAAATCATTTTGTTAAAGTGATTTCAATGTCTTCAAATAGAGAGCTACAAATTTTACAATATTTCAGTTGATAGGACATTGTCACTCCCTATAGATTTAAATCATTTTGTTAAAGTGATTTCAAAGTCTTCAAATAGAGAGCTACAATTTTTTTTTCTTCTTTACTGCAAATCTGCAATGTACTTATGCAGTCACAATAGCACCTTTCCGTTTATAAAATAACCCATGCAAGGAAGGAGCCGAATCATATTTCATTGCCATACTGGTCAAAGAAACCGCATGATCACAATTCTATGAAAAATATTTTTGTTAAAAGCAGGCTTTTCATTAACTTGGGATTCGTAGAAAGTAGGTTTATATAACATTACACTTATAGGACTTTAGGCAGGGCTTCTAAAAATGTTTGAGGCATGAAATTTCATTAAAAGCAAGCTTTTTAAAAGTGTTTTCCTTTCATGAAAGTGTTGAAAACAGTGTTGTAATAAATTAAACTTAAAAGTGAGTCGATTAATGACACTAAACAACACTTACTTTTAAATTTCCCAGAACATGTTTCGGAGGCTACATTCCTTCATTGTCAATTGGACATTGACTGGTTCTCAGTGGTGCAGCTGGCAATATATTATCGGAGGTCTCCTCTGGTGGTAGTATGAGGAACTTGCTGAACAAATCTTTTTGGGGGATGTCGAAATTGAATATTTTGTTTCTATTAAATTAATTAGGAGTCGATTAATGACACAAAACAACACTTACTTTTAAATTTTCCCGGAACCAGTTTCTGAGGCCTTCCCTCTATCTTCAGCCGGACATCGATGTCCGGCTGAAGATAGAGGGAAGGCCTCAGAAACTGGTTCCGGGAAAATTTAAAAGTAAGTGTTGTTTTGTGTCATTAATCGACTCCTAATTAATTTAATTTATACAACAACACTGTTTTCAACACTTCCATGAAAGGATTTATTTTGTTTCTATTTTGGCATCCCCCAAAAAGATTTATTCAGCAAATTCCCCGAACTGCCACCAGAGGAGACCTCCGACAATATATCGCCAGCTACACCACTGAGAACTAGTCGATGTCCGGTTGACAATAGAGGAAAGTAGCCTCCGAAACATGTTCTGGGAAATTTAAAAGTGTTGTTTAGTGTCATTAATTGACTCACCTTTAAGTTTAATTTGTTAAAAGTGTTCTACTGTATTTCTATTACATTATTTTAAAGTATATTCTTGGAGATTGGAAAGCACTTCCATTTTTTCAAGATTCACCTCATACTTTCAGACAATATATGTAAAGCAATGACATGTTTCCTTGCTGATCTGCATGGATTATGTTTAAAGATGCCTGCACTTGCACAATATTATGTTCTCTATGTACAAAATGAGATTATCCAGGTGAATATTTGCTTGTCACACTACCTTCTTGATTCCATTGTTGCATTTAACAACCTTAGATGGTGCATTCATTGATTTAGTTCCTGTCGAAATGCTCTTTCGGTTTCATGCTGCAATTTTTTCTGATGCATAGTATAAACTATGCTTCCTCATTGTCCAGTGCTCCATGACAAACAACAATGAGAACTCAATTTCGAAGTTGACTGTGTGAAGCTATATATTTACAAACAAAAAGCTAGCTAGATTCAAAGCAGCAATCAATTCAAGTCTACTTTTTTCTGCCACACCCTATAGGAGTCAAATTTATATGTTACTGTTGCGAAGAATATATTCAAGAGTTGCAACTCAGAGAAAAGTTAATACATAAAAAACAGAAACTGGCAACAGTGAAAAGTTCCTTACAGTATTAGGTACCAAAATCTCAGCATCATCAACAAAGAAAATAAAGGCTAGACTGTAGAGACAGAATTCTGTACTTACATCAATATCTGCAGGAGCATCTTCCCCAACAGTACGAGGAATCTCTGGGTGTGTTGTTGGAGGGATCATGGTGCCAGGAGTAGCTGAAACGTTAGACCACGGAGAAGAAGACCACACAGAGTTTACGAATGAGCCCCATACTGACATGTTAGCCACTGGATCTTCCTGAGGGCTGGTGTACAGATTAGCATCTATTGCTGCAGGTGAGTACAGTGGGTCCCACAGAGAATTTGGCCAAATTTCTGTAACACAAAGTTTTATGCAATGATCTAGGTAGTTCAAAATCACTAATCTGCAATTGTAATATGATGGTGACCTGTGCTTATGGCTAAGGAAATTCAAACCAATGGTAGATTTATACTCTGTAGCATGATTAGGAATTTAATGTATTACTATATAATTATTAGTAATTACAGTTCTATTCACACAATAGGAAAATTAATAAAATTATAAATATTAGTGACTAAAACTTCACTTATCTTTTATAATTATATATTTTTTAAACAGGATTAGTTTCACAAAACAGTAATTTGCATCATCAGCTTGTTAAGTATTTTGTTGCTACCGTTACTGCTACTAGGTGACACTTTGTTTCTTATTGTATTGCCAATAAAAAGTAAACCGTAAGTAAAAAAATACTATTGGAAGTAAAACAAATTTATTGATATTTAAAAATTCTTATGTGATTCATACTTACAAAATAACTTCCCCCAACCCCCGCCATTTCATCAATTCTATGGGTACATTAATTGCTTTAATAATTTAACCTCTGTATTTATTTCACGATTAAGGGGAAGCATCAGTGAAAAATGCTAAAATCCATGTTTACATCAGAACTGCTTTAAATGTTATTATTAGTTGGGGTAAAGGGAATCTACTTAAGCTTCCAAATTTCATCCTTCTAACTTAGATTTTAAAAAAATACTTTTTACAGTGCGAGTTTTATATGTTGTATAAAAAGTCCCAGATCATACAGTTTTTCTTTTAGAAACTTTTGAATTTTAGATTCAGGTTTCTATGTACATCAGTTATAAAAGTTGCTATACTTTTAAAGTGTTTTTGCAATTTTGATATTTAAAATTAAATAATAAATAAACTACTCAATTTATAACAACAAAAATATCAACTTTAATTTAAAATTTTATTTAGGCATATGTATGCAAAGTTTCATACAAATTCATTGAAAATTGCATGACCAGGAGCATTTTAAATATACCAAATGTTGAAAAATTGAAATTGGAGAAAAATGAATTTAAATAGAAATTAAACTATTTTGTTTACTTTGAAATTCCCATGTGTCATATGCAGGCCCTATAGCTACCTTATTACCTTCTTTTTCTTTAACTGGTTACCTTTGGTTTTTTCTTTTATGATTTTTCTATCATAACAGTTTTTATTAACAACAAAACTGAATTTTTTGCTGGAATTTCTTTACATTAGGAAAAATGTTACATTCTTTACAATTTTTGTTATAAATGATTGAAAGTTTGGATTCTGGTTCCTTTAGATAATAATTACAAAACTGTATATGCTCATTTGCCTATGTCTAATGGTTCTGGAGGTGAAAATTTAAGGAACATAATAGAACTTTCTTGAATTTTTGTCAATTTTTTGTTTTCAATACCAATCATTATTAAGTTGTAAGACTTGAAGGTTTCACGGCGAGCATTACTAATCATGGCTTTGCGGGTGATCAGCCGTGTCAAGTTAATAAAGGTCGAGCTAAAATTAGGCAAGTGAGTCAACCTTGTATATACTTTTCTCCACTTACAAGTTTTTTATGAAGACTAGTTTCTGGGGACTTCTCCCCTATCGTCAGCTCTGTGGTAGACTGATGATGCATCCGGTGTCTGCATCTGGCTTGGTGTTGTGCTGCCATCTAAAGTCCTGGTAAGTTTGATGACGTCATCTACCGCGGGAATTTCAAAATTCATCAAGAGGTCCTGTTTTTTCGTAATAAATATGTTTTCCCAAATCTGTAGTTCCAGAGGTTTCTTTGCCTGTTTGATCAGTTCTATTTCTTGTTTTATGTTGTGATTCTCAGACCAAAAGTGATGTGATACGGCCGACTTGTCCATTTGTTTGAATTTAATATTTCTGAAGTGTTCTTTCATTCTTGTTCCTAGATTCCTTTTGGTCTTACCAATGTATATCTTGTCACAATCCTGGCACCTCATTTGGTAAATGCCTGATAATTGGGTTTTCGGTGTGCTATTTTTTAGAGGGTGGTTTAGTAAGTTGCGGATGTTGTGTTTGTTTTGAGGGGCTAATTTTATGTTGAAGCTCTTAAATATCTTTTCAAATTTTTTGAAGTATTTTGGATGAAATGTAAATTTTCCATATCTGGTGTTTGGGTTTTCTAGTTTTTTTAACATAGTAATGTCCTTTAAGTATTTGTTTCTTTTGTGTCTATAGATCAGTTTTTTGATGAAATTTGTGTAATAGTTGTTCAGTTCGGCAACCTGGTGTATGTGAGCGTACTCCTGTTCATATTCTGTCTTAGTTAGCGGAATGTTGATTAATCTGTGAACTAAACTATGGAATACTGCATATTGATGTTGTACTGGGTTGAATGGGTTGCATTTAATGTAATTGTCAACATGTGTTGCTTTTCGGTATATTCCAAATTGTAATCCTGTTGGTGTTCTAATGATTTTCAAATCTAGAAAAGGTAGCCATTCATCCTGTTCTACTTCAATGGTGAAAACTATGGATTTTTCTTGTAGGTTTAGCAACTTAATAGCATCCTCGGTTAGTCTTCTAGGGACTATCGCAAACACATCGTCGACATATCTATGCCAACATTTGAAAATATGTGGAAAGGCTCTAGTAATGTGTGTTTCCAAATTACTCATGAACAGATTAGCTAGTAATGGTGAAAGAGGGTTACCCATGGCCAAGCCTGCTGTTTGTTGGAAGATCTTGCTGGAGAACGTGAAGCTGTTTTGTTCAATACATAGGGTGGTTAATTTGATGTATTCCTCTATTTTATCATCTGCAACGTTGCTTTTGGGTAACCAGCCTTTCATCAATTTTGGAATTTTTTCTACTGGTATGCTCGTGAATAGAGATCTGATATCAAAGGACACCATCACCTCTTCAGGTTTTATAATTGTGTTTTCAATTTTCTTTACTAAATCAAATGAATTGTTTATGCTTAGAGATTCAAACTTTTCAAACTTGTCAAATTCTTCCAACAACCATTTTGCCAGTTTGTAAGTCGGGGCATCTATATTGTTAATAATGGGTCGCATGCTGTTGTCTGTCTTGTGAATCTTAGGTAGGCAGTATAATTTTGGCAAATTAGGGTTGTTTACAATTATGCTATTTTTCATCTTATGTGGCACTACTGTATTTTCTTTAATTGCTTTTTTGGTGGTTTCTATGTATTTCCTTAAAGGGTTTTTGGTTAGGGTTGTATATTCTGGATTTTGTAGTAGATGTTCGACTCGCTGGTTGTAATCATTTCGGACAAGTCGGCCGTATCACATCACTTTTGGTCTGAGAATCACAACATAAAACAAGAAATAGAACTGATCAAACAGGCAAAGAAACCTCTGGAACTACAGATTTGGGAAAACATATTTATTACGAAAAAACAGGACCTCTTGATGAATTTTGAAATTCCCGCGGTAGATGACGTCATCAAACTTACCAGGACTTTAGATGGCAGCACAACACCAAGCCAGATGCAGACACCGGATGCATCATCAGTCTACCACAGAGCTGACGATAGGGGAGAAGTCCCCAGAAACTAGTCTTCATAAAAAACTTGTAAGTGGAGAAAAGTATATACAAGGTTGACTCACTTGCCTAATTTTAGTAACAATGGCACTCCACTTTCTGAAATACTTCTTTTTATTCTATATAAAGGTCGAGCTTTCGGCCATTGTAAACTCCATGGCCTTCTTCACACTTACCACGGCTGATCACCCGCGAAGCCTTCATTATTAAGTTGTTTCATATACAGCCATAATGATAACCAACTTTATTGAACACTTATCCTCATGGAAAACTTCAGTGTCTGGAGTATTAGGAGTATTAAAAAATGCTAAAAATTGGACACAAAGAAAAATCTAGTTAAAAGCTCTAAATATAAACTTTTTTTTTTTTTATGTTTTGAAACCTCCTGCAGTATATGAAGACCACCCAGCTATTAAATTTAAAGGGATTCAATTAATGACACTTCCAAGAAAGGAACCACTCAGCTAGTTTATTATCTTCTTCTTTTAATTGAGTCACTTTTAACTACTTCCTGGCAGATGTATATGTGCTCAAAGAGCTTTGAGCACTTTGTTTTAGCTTTCACCTATCCTTATCTTGCTAACAGGACTTACTTTGGTTACTGCATCTTTTCCTTACCTTTTAGTCCAGCTTTATAACCCACATTAAATTCACTAACGGCTGCAGTCACTGCAATTTGCAATTTCTTTCTTGATACAAAAACTTCTTTGTGACATTTACTCCATATCACACTATGCAAACTTTCATTAACAGTCTGTATGTTTCCTTTGGTGCAATTCTCCAATAGAGTACTAATCGCTTTATTTTTGTCTATGAGATGAGAACTGTGAGTAGAGTGGTTCATGCAATTCATACCCATGGTCATACAGAACTTTGGCATAGAAATATGACCCTTACCAATGGCCAGAAATGCATCAAACATTCTTCTATTTACATCAAAAGGTGACCTACTAGAATCACTGGTAAGTCTAGAGCTATAATATGTTTTCACATAACATTTACCTCAAGCAGAGCATTCTATTATCATTACTTACTATTATGATTAGCAAACCTTAAAGTTTCATTATATTTTGCCTTCAAATAGCCAATGTTGATATACATACCCCTAACCTAACCTGGTATGAAGCATATATGGTTGCAGCAAAAAAGCAATATAATGTTAAATCAGCCTTTATTCCTGTTCTAAACAACACTTATCTTAATATAAGCTGCCATCCATGGCTCTTGTATGTAAACCATATTTCACATTCACAAATATTACATGTGTAATTTCAATTTAAAAAGTAGAAATCAGAAGTGTTCAGTAGCTTTCACAAACATCCAGAAGATGTCATAGTAAACTGACCCGGAGATAAATGGTGTATCTCAAATTTATTCACATTATATTTTACCTCGATATGCTGCAGTAAGCTGTTGGTGATGGTACTCGGCTTCCTGCTTTCTTCTCTCTGCTTGCAGACGAGCCACCATAGAACTCTGCTGTTCCCAAACACTCTCACTGACAAATGGCACAGTATCATCCTGCATAACACAGTAAGATAATCCACTAAACCAAGTAATACATAACTTCTGAAAATATCTATAATGTAAAATTGGCTTGAACATCTCTCCCCCCTCTCCCCCTCTCTCTCTCTTAAATGAATACTTCTTAGATTAAAGAACTTTTATCTCATTTCCACTTTTTTAAAAGCACTAGCTTAAATTTAGGCTTTTTATCCCCACACATGTTTTATTTATACTCACTTAGTTTAAATTATACCTAAGTATCCTGAGACTACTGACTGGATTTTTCTCCAACATATACAAAAAAGGAAAAGAATTGGTTCTTTTTTTTCTTTTTTCCCCACTCAGTCAATTTCTGTTTTATTTACAATAAGCAAATTTTATTACAATAAACTTTACTCTAGGAATTATATTATTTCCACAAAACATATACTTTCATATATACTTTTACATATACTTTGAGTGATATACCTAGTGTTGAGAATTACACGTCCTTAAAATTAAAAGATATGCAATAAGGAAGGTCCAAGTATGCTTTAAAATACAACCTTGCAAATATTTGTAATTTGTAATTTATTTCTCATCTTTCTTTTTACAACATCAAATGAAAATACAAAATCAAGATTACAATTATAAAATCCTTACTGGAAAATGCTGTATATTCCTAAACCCTGAAGATCCTATCAAGTTGCCCACCACTGAAAAATAATTTGGTCCCCATACACCTAACCCTAGGTTTTTGTGTATTGGAGGCCCTCTACTCCTTTTTACACATTTTGCCATTTCACCTATCCTACTCTACATTTTTTCTTAATTGTTCTTAGCCATCTCTCTTTAACTTTCCCTAAATAATTTCCTATATTTCTCCTGTTCTTTTCCCCTTTTACTGACAAAATTTTTCTAATTACTACTTCACTCCCCAAATTCTACAATGGAAATCTGCATTCTCTTCTCCACACAATGGACATTCATCTAGCTCCCTCTCTTGATCTATACCTTTCAAGTTTCTCACTCCTGTTCTTGCCCAAGCAAAACCTCTCGCCCTAACTTACATATATTTATATATCCTTCCCTACCCCAGGTTGTTTTTATTTCTCTATATAATTTCAGTGAGCGTTTGTCACTTGTATTGGTGAAAATGTCTTGTCTGTCAATATTTTCTAATCTTAGCTTAACTTCTTTCCAGAAGCCTCTATACCCACTCTGCATTTATCCAAGAATGAACCATACCTATCTGCTTCAACATATCGCTCATTTTATGCACCCAAGACCCACCCCAGTCTCTTTTGAATATGAAAACATTCTTTAATAATATTGCCATCTTCCAAGTTTGTGATTCTGTATAAATATTTCATTGCCCTTGACAAGATTTTAATTTTAGTAGAATGCCTGCCCAGTTCCAATTGTGCTGCCCCGTTAGGTGATGCTATCGGTAATCCCAATATATATTTACAAAAGGATCTATGCACTCTATCAGGTCTCTCCAAGCCTCATCTACTCCCCGTATCTCCGATCCATGTAACATTCTATTTTCTACTACTGCCATATAAATCCTCTTTAACCATTTGACATTTATATCTGCCAGTTTACTGTTGCATGATCTTATCACCCTCATGGTCATTTTACCTTTTGCCACAGACATCTTTTCATATGTTTTTGTTCTTTCCAGCTACCATCTGAACTCAACCTTGTCCCCAAATAATCAAATCTCCTTACTACCTCTATTTCTCTTCTATTAACCTCCCATTTCTCATCCTTATGCAACCTGTATCCTTTTTTGAAGACCATAATCTTGGTTTTGTTTTCATTCACTTTCAAACCCCATTTATTGCAATAAGAATTGGCCGCCTCGATTGCTCTTCTCAGCCCTCCACTTGATATGGACCCAACAACTAGGTCATCTGCAAACTGTAGCCCCGGGATTTCTTTATTATTAATAACTGGTGAATGTATCCTACAACTTGATGTCTCCTCTAAAATACCATTAATATAAAGGTTAAATAGTACTGGACTAAGTTTACATCCCTGCCTTACTCCTGCCTTACTCGATACAGATTTAGTTACTTTGTTGCCTGGTAGTTTTATACATAACTCGTTCTCCTGGTATATCATCTTAATTATTTCTATAAATGCATGACTTACCCCCTTATTGCTTAATTTTATCCACAATGCTTCTCTGTTAATAGAATCAAATGCCTTCTCTAGATTGCGAATATTAGCAACCGAACATTACATACTCAAAGATTTAATCATAAATTAAATATGAATTGTATTTCACATTAATCCTATCCTTTCCTACTTTTTTTTTAAGCTGAAACTTTATTGAACACTAAACATAATATATCTTGATTGCTGTCCTGCCCTTATGCCTTATAGATAGTTCTCAACAATGCATTACTTAATATTACTTACAGACTTTACAAAATGGCATAAGTGATATGTGCTGTTTTACCTCCCTTTAATCCAGTCTCTCCTTATTTCAGTTTGCTTTTCTTGACTGTTTAGCTCTCCATTTCTTTATTTTCACTGAACTGAAGTCACTTTTTTTCTAAACTTTTCTGTTTTACTTAACCTCAAAAGATAAAACTATGACAAACAATAATTTGTTTCTGTATTTTCTGGTTTTGACTTATTTCTCTTGTCCATAAAGCTACACTTCTGAGCAGAAAATATCAGTTCGTCATAAGAAGTGGTAGGTAAAAACTTAAAATGGGGCATTAAATTAAGATGTCTGCATCATTATCAGAAACTTTATATTTTCCACTTATGTATCTACACTTTTGATGTCAGCCTCAGGCATCTTCAAACTCTCCAACTTCTTTGATTGGTCTATCTTTTAACATTTTAAGTATCTGTTTGCACTATCTTGAATGCACAATAAATGAAAGAAACATGGAGAATAAAAAAGACAACATTCACCTGCTCTGATAGCAATTCTAACATTACCACAGGTTTTATTGAAGTTCAAAATGTTATTCTACTAAACTGTTTATAAATATGCTTTTATCCTTGAACAAGTACAGACATCAAATATTAAACTTGTCATTGCTATGTTTTATTAAAATATACACTGCATTAAAGCATATATTTGCAAAGATATACGAGGCAGTTCAATAAGAACTTGTTTCAAAATACATAGTGATGGTAAGGTAAACTGTTGTTACCATTACATACTGCCATTTGTTACAAGTTGTCAAAACAAATTAGATTCTTATTCATTATTAATTCACAATTCTTATATATACAGGCATTTTGGTTAGTTGTTCAACGTGCTTTTTTGTATCACTCAGGTTTTTGCTTTAGGATAGGAAAACTTGCAAGGAAATAAAAGTGAAATTGGATGTTCTTTATGGGACACTTTTGCCATCTATGAGAACCATTAGATATTGGTTCCTGAGTAGCATCCAGGATGCTACAGCAGATGTGGTTATAAATGAAGTCATTGAAAATATCGCCTATATGATTCTCACCAATCAAATGATAGTTGCAAATGACAGAGGCCATAGGTATGTTGACAGAAGCAGCATTTCATATTTTGCATAAGTTGCAGTTGTCACCCACTTGCTCACACTGCATTATAGGCAAGTATGGCTTTCAACTTCAAAGTTGTGTATGGAACTATTTAACCCTTAGTTGGTACTATGAGGCAGGTATAAAATTTCTTAACATATAGTTGACACACGTGCATTGCTAATTTGATCTGATATTCCAGCTGTGGTTCATTTGTGAGTTGAACTTTGTATTGTGTGAACATCGCTGTTTTACTTCCATAAAAGTGTTGGTTTACTCACACGCACGCATCACCCACATCGTCTCACTGGCAGATATTACTGTAAAGGTAGGGTCCCTGTCTCCATCTAGTAGATGGATATCACTTTAAACAAGTAAGTTTTCTTGTGTTATATATCTTACTTTTCAAATATTTAATTATTTATAGATGGCTACTAATGGAGAGATACCTCACGTGTCACAAAGTAGTAGAAAAATAGTGCAGTTGCCTTTACAGCAACTCAATGAGAGCAATGATGACTCTCATTCAGAGGATTCTTTTGTTCCTGAAGATTACGTATTAGATTAAAACCATTAGAGATTCGGAAATACATTTTCAGCATATCAGAGAATGAAGATGGCAGAGTTGACTCTTCAGAATAGGGAAAGTGATGACACCGGAATTGATAAAATTTATCATGGCAAGATGAACTGTTCCATATAATATCACAAAATCTGGAGTAGATGCTCAAGGCATGAAGTGTAGCAACTATTTAGCTATCCGAAGAACAAATAGATGGCCACTCACAATATTTTACTTTCTAATATCATTGAGCAACGCTAATGCCTATGTTATATATCTCCACAAAGGTAGGAAGTAAAGATTTGAGTTTATAAAGAGCATAGGAATAAATCTAATTAGAGAGCATATGCAGAGAATTCGGACATTCTGGGTGAAGAGCATAGAGATGATTCACCAACAAAAAGAGTACAAAGGACAAGCTAGAAAAGAGAAAAAAGAGTTGTTACTGCCCCATCACACTGAATAGAACGATGGCATACAAGTGCATGAAGTATGATAAACCCAACTGCTTACAGTGTTCCATGAAAATATGTAAAATGTGTGTAGAAAGTATGTAATGGTTTACCTTATTTGCATAGAGGTCAAGATATCTCTCTAAAGAAATGTCAGCTTTAAAAGCTATTTTATTTAAAACAGTAATATACAATTTTGTGACTTTTACGTAAGTATAATCAACTTCAGAAACCATTTCATGTGAAAGACCAATATTTATTTATGCATTTTTTGTCTATTTTATGGCAAATTATTTTTAAACTGAATAAAAATATTAGCAATAGTAATTCCATAGTTATTTATCTTCTAAACTCATTAAGGTGCACCTAAAATGCAAAATTTGATAATGCTAGTCTCACAGACGGATGTTACCATAAGTGCCAATTTTTCACATTACCAACTAAGGGTTCAAGGAAATTAAAGGACTTCTTGCACCAAATTGTTACTGCTGATGATAGTAACTTTCAGTACTGTACTCCAGAAACCAAGCAACAATCAAAACAATAGGTTACTTGGAGAATGTGCTTCAGAAAAAGCAAAGTTGGTCCCATCAGCCAGAAAAGCGATCGTGATGGCTGTTTGGGAGCAAAGGGTATATTAATAAGTATGACTTCTTGGAAAAATGAAACTGGATTACTGGACAATACTGTGAGTCAAATGGCCTGATTCAATATTTGGCAAAGAAGAAAGTTAATACATTATGGACTATAGTACTATACTACTATAGTAGAAGTAGTAATAGTTAATTACTATTACTACTTGATTAATAGTAATCAACACTATTTATTACTTTCAATCAAGTAATGCGTTGAAAAAGCAACTTGTAATCAGTTTTTAACATTCTATCACCTACATTTTTAATTTTTGAAGGACTAGCAACTGCTAATTTGTACATCACTAATTACTAAATTGCTCCAAACACGCATAAATAATTTGTGTTTGAAAACACTGGCATCTTCATTCCTAGCACAGGTACTTATTGAATCACCCTCATATTTCTCAACATTTGAATAAACACTATTTTAATTTGTCTTCCACATATACACCAGGAAGTACATCTGTAAATATAATACATTACACTAAAAATAAAAATCAACTAAATAAAACTTAATAGGCTCACCAAAATATGCTCACTTATGTGATAAAGGTTCATAGCCACTTTTCATAATGGAAAAAGCAAAGCTTCACACAAAATCTATTACATTTATTATGTTAAATACTTCACATTTCATCAGTTGCATGAGAATTGGCAAATTCAAAATGAATCCTCTGTAGTTGCAGCTGTGAACATTCTATGGATTCACTCACCTTGCACAGCAGTGGGAGGGCAATTGAAAAAGACTAAGTGACTACACAACGAAAACTTGAGTAGAAAATGTTTGGCAATGTGTATCATGTTTGCAGCATCAGGGGAGTGGAACTAATGCTTCCAAACATCCAATATATGGGATAAGTAAGTGTATACCTTTTTGGGCATTAACCGAAACTTTTATTGCACATATAACCAAGAAATAAATATTTCTTCTTATTAGTTGTTTATTTTTCATCTAATTTCAATGAGATAATGCTGTTTGTGTAGTAGCCTTGCTCAGTGCCACTACCAGCTAGTTAATAAATCCAGTACACTGTCAAAATGTAACTGAAAAACTAATGTAAATAAAATGTTTTTATACAAGAGCCTGAGAGAGAGCTAAAGAAACAAATGGAATATTTCTCATTTATTACTTCACACTTACATCAGGCTTACAACCTTCCTTCTAATTAGAGTACACACCTGTTGCAATCCCTGGGGAGATTCAGTAAAAGCATCAAGAAATAGGTTTGAAGAATCAGGTTGTGGCAGGTACTGGCATGATGCTTGCTGAGTCTCTTTATAGTTCTCCCAGGAGGAAGTATTGCTGTTTTTCTTTGGGCCTATTGGTCCTACAACAAAGCATATAAAAAAAGTATAGTT
Organism: Mantis religiosa; assembly: GCA_030765055.1. Taxonomy (NCBI): domain Eukaryota; kingdom Metazoa; phylum Arthropoda; class Insecta; order Mantodea; family Mantidae; genus Mantis; species Mantis religiosa. Next base: position 30,517,855 of record CM060955.1, read on the forward strand.
TATTTTTGTTGCTTATCAAATTAAAATGTTAAAAGATGGCCATGTTTTAAACTTCTGATGCAAAAAATCAACTGGGCAATTACAACCACATGGCAACTGCATTCTCTACCACCAATCACACACATCATGGGCAGCAAATAAGCCATGTTTTCCCCTGTTGGTACCACCAGTGACTACTCAACCATTCTACTTCTCTGGAGCAGGCACCTCTAAATAAAAATCTGGTGTGTAACATTCATGTGACTTTCTCTACTCATTCTTCTAAAAGCTATTCTTATGAAAGATTATTTGTCTAGCTACTTCATTACACATTTACACATTCTGTCAGAAAGTATAAAATTACTGACAGGTAGATTTTTAATCTGTGACGCTATGTGACAGCTTTCAAACTCCCTCTTTGCATGAGCATAAAAAACTAATAGTGACTCACTGTTTAAAAAAGTTAGAAGTATTTGAAAATAAAAATCAATTTATTTCATAAATGCTTAATCGCACAGAGTATTTTGTTTGATATAAATTGTGTGTAGGGAGATATTTTCCAATGGATTACCAAGTATACAAAAGTCAATCAGAATACAGAGAAATTTACAGGTTATTCCAGAAAATTTAAGATATATATTTATGTGTGATACATATATCTTAAATATGTGACAGTACATATACTGAGATGATTTTTGTTGTTGCATTCACTTTTGGCAATTCAAAATTCAATGCCATCCACTCTATTGCCCTCTCTTTCAGTTCCTTCCATTTCTGTTTGAGCATCTATCCACAACATGAAATTAAGATATATCCCCTTCTTCCTTGATTACACACCTGTCCTCTTTGGTCAATTAGTTACTCATTTCCCTCTGCTCACATGATAAATCTTTATTTATATAAAAGTCTAATCCTCTTAGTTTTGGCCTATCTTAATACCTTGTTTCTCCGTAGCATGTTAGTAAATTCTGCTAATATGTTTCTTTTCTCACTTCTTTTCTCAAATCTACAAGCATCATAAATCTTATAATTTCTCTACTTCTTCCCAATCTTCTTTCTAGTAGTTCCAGTACCTCTTGTCTTGTCTTACTGATATTTTCTTCCGCCATTTCTTCTCCCAAAATGAAAATCACATATCTCATATCTTCTCCAACTTCATTTATAGTTTTCCTTCTAAGAGATCTTGCACTTGCTATCTCACATCCTGTTCTGCATTCTCTTCAATTCCCAAAATTAATAGGTTGTACCTTCTGTTCTCTACTCTTCTCTTTGATGAAGGACTCTTCTCTTAATTTCCTCTAATTTGTTGCGTTGCTTACTTCATACTTTGTGCCAACATATTTTTCCTTTAATTCTCTCAGTGCTTCATCTGTTGTGTCTTTCATTACCATGCTCTTTGATACCTTTTTGCTTTCACTTGTGGGAGCAACTTGCTTCTTTGCTAAATTAGTACTCTAGAAAACCTTCTACTCATGTAGTTTCACTATATACTTTGTTAATTAGTACTCTAAAAAACCTTCTTCTCATGTAGTTTCACTATGTACTTTGTTTCAAATAAAAGAGGGACAAAGAGTCAGTGACATGTTCAAAATGTGGGTCGCTTTATGCTAGCTACAGAATTCCATACTCTTTGCAAGATCTCGTCAAAAAAATAAGAATGCCTTAACAGCAAATTCAAAGAAATGTAAGATAATTTATTGAAAAATTCAAAACAACAATAACAAATATCTTAAAAGTGCAAACACCACAAAATGTTTTTGTTAAACTGTTACTGCTTCCAAGCTGCACAGTATCACACCAAATTCAACCAGAGTGAAGAATATTTTGTTAACTATTCACAAAAAATTCAACATATGCATTTAAGTAACATATGCATCTCAAGCATATGACATTTTGTTCAAAACAAAAAGTCTAAATTCTTTTTCCTATAAACTTGCCCTGCTAACATGTATCACTTTGCACATTCAATTTCCTAGCCCGCCTTGGTAGCATGGTGGTAGTGTGTCTGCCTCACATTCAAAAGGTCCAAAGTTCGAATCTCAGTCAGGGTGAGTTACCTGGATAAGGTTCTTCCGGGGTTTTCCCTTATTCTGAAAGACGAATGTCAGGTAACTCTAAGCTTTATGGACCCTGGGCTCATTTGAGCATAATTTCAGTCATTCCATTCGTCGGATATGACTTAACGTTGGAGAACGTAAATTACAAAAAATATATATATATATATATATAATTTTCTGCCCCTTTCCTCTGACTGGCTAACATACGCCTTTGAATGGCAATGCACAAGCCCTGTGCAAGTAAATGTCAGAAGTTAAAAGTGTCATAATATAGAGTCATCTGTCATGATCGATGCACATGCTTTCATCATCCCGAGAGTGAAACTTTTTGTTGCATACATTAAAATAAATAATTATGTTAAATAACAAACTATTTTGTATAACAAGCCATTTCATAACAGCAAAGCAGACTAGTGCATTTAGTTTTATAATAATAGTAGTAGTTTTATAACAATTTAAATGATGAGCCATAACATTTGATCATGTTGTTGTTTAATTTTAAAGATTAAAACTTATGGAATTAGAGAGAAGCAACTTTATTAAATATGATATAATAAGCAGAGTCAACTTTCACTCTTAACTTTTTTCTGACATTTCTGGGAGTTTTTTTATTATTTTTTTATTTATTTATTTTTTAAATTATATAGAACATGAACAGGAATAAACTACATAGTTGCCAACTTCCTGAAAGAAACCCATAATACTTTCCCTCATCCAGCAAAGTGCAATAATTTTTTCAATTACATGAAATGTTTTACCTAAAATGTAAAATATTCAATGCAGAAAATGTATAAAAATTAGATGTAAAATAAAGGGGTTTCCATTTTACAAGATTAGGAACCTGGTAATACTTCTAACAAATATGCTGAAATTCTTCCTGAACCTCAATAAACGTATACTAAAGCACAGAATTATCTTTTTAGGCTATACACAGATTTCTGATCCATATCTTACACTACATAATAAGAAGTACAAACAAAAACTGTTTCAAAAATGGGAACATATTCTGTGGTATTAGAATATGAATAAGATAAACATTTACATAAACAGATTCAATTCAGAGTTTTGTCATTTGTTACTGAATGATCGCACACATTTACTGCTTACTAAGGGTCACTAGTGGTATAATTAAATTTAAATCTGCATCTATACATTTTGTTGCAACTCAGTGAAGTAGAACAACTGTGATGAAGGAAACACACACAAATAAGCTCTGGCCTATCATAGCACTGTAAACATATTAGTGCAATAAATTTAGACTGAAATCTTAAAGGAGGGAAATGCATGAAATTTCTATTTTCTATACTATTTAAACTAAATGCTTCATTTCTGTAACACAACATTTCCATAGCAAACTAAAAAGGTGTTAAAAGTTTCACCTTGCTGGGATTAATAGTTTTTGAGCCATTAATGTTTTTTTTTTTTTTTTTTTTTTTTTTTTTTTAAATCTAATTTCATCTGCAACTTTGAAAAAGAAAAAAAAAATAACAAATCCTTCATCACCATTCACTTGTGTATAAAACTTATACTTGATATTGAGATAAATTAAAAAATAAGGAATGAAATATACATTACAATTCCAGGTTCTTGAGTACTGTATTAGATTTTTTTTTATTTTAAAAAATAAACAAGATATCAAAAATTTAATACTTATTTTCTGTAATCACCTTTTACAGAACATCCAGTAAAAATTACATATTCAATGAGTAAACTCTATAGAAAATAAGCTTCAATTGAGCAAACTGCTGCAAAAATAGAGCTTAAAAACCATTTAAAGTAACAATTTGGCAATGACAGAAATATGCATCCATCAAAATTATTTTGTCTTCGGTGGAAAGTATTACAAACAGATTTCAGAACTGGTTATGGAAAGCCCACTATCACCAGTTTTAGCCAACTTATACATGAGCTTTTTTGAAATACATATAACTAAAGCTTTTCCTTACATCTTCAAAACATGGTACAGATACGTAGACGACATGTTTGCAATAGTACACAAAAAACAGATAGATGATACTTTGAAATTTCTCAACTTTCATGAATCCAGAATACAATACAAAGTAGAAACTGGGGAGAATTATACTCTACCTTTTTTAGACCTTAAAGTATAAAAAAAACACAATGAAAACCTGGAATTTTGTATACACAGAAAAGTAACACACACAGATAATTACATCAAAGTAAAGAGTTTCACACCAACACCACAAAAACATGCCACCATCAATAGTTTCACACACAGATTAGTTAACCTACCCCTCAGCCAGCAAGAATATCACAAAGAATACCATCAAATCTTAAAAACCAACTACTGAACTTAGAAATCCCACATTTAAATTCATCACAAATTCAACAGATGGCAGGAGCACCTCCAGAGCTACCCCACACCACTGGATCAAGCTTTAGTTGCAACAGAGCTGGTGATGCAAACAATAGTTTGTGAAGCATGTCCTCAATATAGGTACGTAAGTGAAGCTTATGTGTAAAAAAAAATGACTCATCTATAATTTAATTAAAAGCTTGTTGTGGGAAATTAGAATAAGGAATCCTTTTCAAATGAATGATTTCTTAAAGTCCCAAGCACTTCAGAGCATTGAAACACAAGGAATACATAAAACAGGGTTATACAAAAATCTTAGATAGCTATTATTTTTATTTTTTTTATGGACATTCTTTAACTGCTCTGGTTCTCACCATCCATTTTATGTTGGACGTGAAATCCACTTTATTTTTCTTAGAGGCCTCTTTATCAGATTTAAGGTTCTTTCATGTGCCATAGATCTACAAGGGACACTATTTATATTTTGAGCCTTGGCAACCCTGAATGTTGTAGATGCCATTTGACGTTTCCAATGGCGAGTTTGACATTGTTTACCATAATCTACTTAAGACATTTTGTCAATAGAGCATCATTTTTTTTTTTTTTTTTTTTTTTTGCTTACATTAACTTGAAAATTGTGTTTTAGCAAAAACATGGAATTAACTCGTGAAAATGTTCATGCAATGATTTATTACAAATTTCAATGTGAATTATCAAGACGAGTGAATCAATCAACTAACTTCCCCATCTGGCAACAAAGCTCCATCCTTTTTTTTTTTTTTAAAAATTTACGTCCTCCAACGTTAAGTCATATCGGACTGTGAATGAAATTGGTGAAATGATGCTCAAATGCATCTGGGGTCCTTGGAGCTTAGAGCTACCTGACATTCGTCTTTAAGGATAAGGGAAAACCCTGGAGAAAACCTTATCTAGGTAACTCACCCTGACCAAGATTTGAACTCGGGACCTCTTGAACGTGAGGCAGACACGCTACCATCTACGCTACCAAGGCGGGCCACTCCATCCTTGTCACTGTGAAATGCTGGTATAACAAATTTAATCATGACCGCTATTCACTCAATGATGAAGTTCATGAAGGTTGCCCAAAATCAGTTGTCACGCCAGAAAACATTGATGCTGTGCAAAAACCAATAATGCAAGATCATCATGCGACATATTGTAGATTAAGGCAAACCTAGACATTAGTTTCACCAGCATATGTAAAATATTGCATGATTATTAAGCCGTGAAAAAGGTTTGCTCTCGTTGGATCTCACATAATTTACGCAATCTGAAAAAGATGCTCGTGTCGATTGGTGTACAAAAATGCTCAAGAAATACAATGGCAGTGCCTTAAAAGACATATAAGATTGTGACAGGTGACGAATCATGGATCTATGCATATGAGCTAGAACGTAAACAGCAGTTGACTGTATAGGTGTTTCAAGATGAAGCAAATCCAACAAAAGTTATTCGTACTCGAAACACTTCGAAGCAAATGGTCACCTGCTTTTTCAGCAAAACTGGCCATGTGGCAACAGTGCCTTTAGAGGAATGTAAAATGGTCAATGCCGAATGGTACACAACCATTTGTTTGCCAGAAGTCTTTGGTGAAGTAAGGAAAACCAACAAGAACCGTAGGATCATTCAAGACAATGCGAGCACACACACATCTTGTCTAACAACAGAGCATTTGAAGACTCAAAATATCAAACTGATGGATCATCTGCCCTACAGTCCTGATTTATCACCCAATTACTTCTTTTTGTTCCCGAACATCAAGAATAAATTGCATGGACAATGATTTTCATTGGCAGAAAAAGCTATTGATGCTTTCAAAAACCATGTTTTGGAGGTCTCTCAAGAAGGCAATCAGTACCGCCACTGATACAAGAAGAAAGTCAAATGCTTTGAGAAATGGCTCAAATGGATGCAAAAGTGTAAGGATCATAAAAGAGAATATTTTGAAAAACAATTAAGCAGTTTCCAATCAGAAATTACTTTGTTTTAATTATTAGACTCAAAATATAAATAGTGCCCCTCATACAACATGGGAACCACAGGCTTTACTTCCCTTTCAAAGGAAGCCATACCAATGACTTCTACACCTCAAAAAAATCCAGCATCTTCCACCAAGTTTGAACTCACAACCTTGGGAACTAAAGGCTATTACAGCAACAACACAGAGAACAACAAACAGGATAGGGATGATACAATGTTTTTTTTTTTTTTTGGGGGGGGGAGGATAAAAATCCTAGTAAGTGAATTTTTCACATAGAACGGACATTTCACCCATTTTCCACTTAAGTTGCAAGTTAAATGATGAAACTGGTACAAATCTGTAACAGTTTGAATCTGTCCACAAAGCCTATTTAAAAAAAAAAAAAAAAAAAAATGTAAAAAAAATTATGGGGAAGTATGAAACTAGCATATGGAGCAATAATTAAAAAAGACTGTGAAACTTGATTTTGTGTTTCTACATCATACCTAATTAGTTTCAAGTTGCATCTTCTCAATTATTAAAAAAAGACAAAGAACTGACTGAAAACGTTACATGGATTGCAGATACTGAGAGAGCTAAGTTGCTAGTTAATATGAGGAAGTTTTTGAAAACAGGCAGAACAGGGAAGAAGGTTGCCTATGATAAGAGAGCTCTGTTTGCGAATTCAATTACAAATGAAACCATGTCCTGCAATTACAAAATGTTATACATTAATAACAGTGTAATACACTTACCAAGTGTAGTGGGTGTGCTCGTGGATGTGGGAGTGTCTGGCAGCTTCCTATTCGAGTTGCTACCACCACTACTACTTGAACTACAACTACTGCTCACACTGCTGCTAGAACTGTGGTCCATAAACAGAGAAGCTGGAGAGCTCTGCAGTGGTTGCTGGAGAGCAGTTTGTTGTGGCTGCTGTGGAGTACTTCGTTTACGAGGAGCCACAATGTTTGAATACAACAACGGGTCAGTTCTGGCCACAACATCGCTGAATGTAGCTCTCTGTTCCCAGCAGTTACCCAAATGCATTGGAGAGCTAACTCTTGCCGTATTGTTTCCTGTGTTGTTGGCCTCTGCTGCTACAGTTGTACCTTAGAAAATAAGCACATAAACTGATGCGTTGCATACATGATTATTTCTACTCTTGTAGAAATGCTTATTCATCTACTTTATGTTAAGATAAACACTTGCAGAAATTATCTTATTGCTAATTTTCTTGCAGATGCAATGACAGTATAGGAATACAGCTTTTAAGTTGCTATGGAGATAAAAAAGCAAATAATGTATTCCTATTTGAGAAAAGTAAATTAGGAATATTTCGGAAACGGTTCACTTCATAAATTGTATGCTTTAATGAAATCTACATTTTTTGTGCAGTAATATTTTTTGTCACTTATAGTTTATCAGTTATGCAAAAGCCATTTACAACAAAGAGGCCTTCTAACAACATTCTCAGAATATTTAAAGTATACAGTTCATTTGTCATGAAACATCTTAAACATAGGGTATTTTAATCAAAATCATCAAAATCGTTAGAATCATTTGGGTGGGAGCATTTCTTGAAAATCTTTTGTCGCATCTTTAGAACTTCATACCCAATTCTAACTTTTCATTATTAGTTATTATGCATGCATGCACTGACCATTTTCTGATTTTTTTTTTTTTTTTTAATTAAGGATATCTTAAAACATGTAATTCCACTGAAATCTCAACATCTAATCTTAGTAGAATACAATACCTTAACTATGTACTATGTACATAGTAGAAATCTTGCTTGACCTGTAAAAGAATCTCTGATAATTTTTACTTTTTCTGCTACTCATTTATAAAAGGTGGAGGAAAGTTTGTATCCCATTAAAAAAATTTATATCAAAATTTTACTGAAATACATGTTTTGGCTCCTTTGAACCCAAAAAGCAAAATGTATAGCAAAAGATCCAGGAAAT